>MDKI01247897.1:0-18401 GCA_005239505.1 Nicotiana paniculata
ATATATATATATATATATATAAAACTTTAGATAAACTAATATTACTTAAAAATTCATAGAATAGAAGGAATTTGGATGAACATTTAACTATCTAAAGCTTGAGATGAGCTAATATGAATTTGGATCAAGAAAAATATATTTTTCTCTTTAAGGTTTAGAATATATAATCATTTCTAAATGAGTTAACTAATAACAATTAAAAGTATCCAGTTCAATTCATTTCCAAATTCATTATATATGTAAAGTTATTTTTTGAAGTTGACAAAAATCTTAGGCTACATAAATTATTTTTATAAGAAGAGAATTGGCAATAAATAATGTCAGACAATAGAGCAATATTAATTATACTATCGTATTAAAAATCAAATTGGTAAAAATACAAAATTAAATTAATAATGATAAAACAGTAATAGACAAATTGCATTCTACAACTCCAAAATCTTCTTACAACTAATTAGGGTTGTGCATAATTTGATAAACTAGTTTTATTGTACGCGCTTGTACCTAATTCAAGGAAAAATTTATTTTTAAGTTATAAAATAAAAATATAAGTTCTTGAAAAAAAAGGAATATTGGTCGTATATAACTAACTAAACAAAATAAATCTACTCCACAAAAATATTCAATCACCAGTCAAATAATTCAACTTAAAATGTATTTCAAAGAATGACTAAAGTTAGAACGAAAGTATGTATTTAGTTTGAAAGTATCTTTGTTCAAGTGAGATTGTATTTGAATAATACTATAGCTCATACCAAAATTTTAAATATTTAATTGTAATTATATTTTTATTCAATAAAAATTCTTTTTCAAATAGTAAAAATTCGATCAGGTGAAAAATCATCCATGCACGACTTGTTCCCCCCCAAAAAAAACAAATGAAAATTATTTATAAATCTAAAAAATGTAAGAATCAATGTATATCATAAATAAAGTCTACAATTGAAATACCCTTTTAGAAGCCATAATTATAGTCAAGAAACTCGCTTATATGTAGCTAAATTTTTAATATTATCTAGAGAAGTTAAATGATCTCGTAAATTATCTTGTTGGTATAATCGATAATTTTGGAGTTTGTTATTGGGTTTTGCTTAATATTCCAAATAATTGTAACTGCTAATTTAAAAGCTTTGAAAACTAAAAAAATAAAATAGAGTACTATTATTAGTGGAATAGTCTTGTCTATATTTTTAAATATTCTATATAAGAGTTTCATAAAAATTAGAATGTATAAAAGTTTTAAAAAATTCGACCACTTCCATTATTATCCAAAGCCAAACGTACTTTCTCTTTCTTTAATGTTCTTATTCTCTCTTTTATTTATCATTTATGTATACAAAATTTATATAAGGTAAAATATTAAGGATTTTAAAGTTCTAAATGATAGAAGTTTTATTACATTTTAAATAAGGAAAATTTTTATTATACAAACTCCTAAATTTTAGGGAATTAATTAAATGACTATTTTTTAACATTAGAAAAATAATCAAAAGACAATTTTATCCAGTGGGATCTCTATTTTTAAAGGGTAAAAAAGACGAACGGTATTTCGCTAAGAGCCTTCGTGCTTTTAATATAGTATAAATATCGAATTATCGTACCGAAACCGAAAACTTTGGTATTTGGTATTCAGTATAGTATTTGGTTTAAGTTTAAAAAATTGTATTATGTATGGTATTTGAAATATCGAAACACCGAAGCGTACCGAAATACATATTATATTATACAATATACATATTATTAATTATAACATAAATATAAAAAAATTTAAATTTTATTTTCGTTTATTCTCTAAGTTCATCAATTAACTCTAAGCAAAACTGCAAAAGTAATTTCTAAACGCAAACAACTACTTTTAAAGGTATTCGAAAAGTTTTCCTACAAAAAGTACTTTTCCGAAAATAAGAAGATTTTGGAATTTTGGACAAACAGGCTATAGCCTATAGGTATACTCAGGGACACGTTTCTAAACACTTTAAACAGAAGAAATACATGAATGCAAATGTTCATTCATATTAGTAAGTTCATATATTAGCCATCTAAAGTCTGGGCTATACAATTATCAATAAGATCTTAAAAAAAATTGCACTTGTTTTCAGAAAACTTAGTCAAGATTTGATGTTTATGGCTTTAAAATTTGGCACATAATTCATAGCTCGTCTTAATCACGGAATATTTAATTAAATATTATATGTATTTAATTTTTTAATATAAATACATAATCTTAGTAAAAGTTATTGAGTTCAATCGAATCCGTACCTAATAGGCTAGTTCCAATCTTGTTGATTTTATTATTCATTTATCATTTTATATGACGGTGACACTTTCAGAATTTTAAATAAATAAGTAGGTTCATTAATCTAAGTTCTTGCTCATGTGTACCCAAAATGATGCTTTGAAGAGTAGACGCGTATATAAGTTTGTATACATATCAGACTTCTTTTGGTTTGCATTGACAATCTTGTCACAAAATTACTTGTCATGGTCGAACTGTACAGGTTTTTGGTTTTGTAATGGAAGATATTTCAGCATTACATTATCAAATAAATATTCGGGGCCATATATCATACGACGGTTTGGCCGAGTGGTCTAAGGCGCCAGATTTAGGCTCTGGTCCGAAAGGGCGTGGGTTCAAATCCCACAGCCGTCATTTTTAACTGATATAAATCACCCACTATGGTTACTGTTACAGGGCCATTTTTTCACAAATTGCACTACACGGCTGCAACCTAACTCTCAGCCACTCATCTTACTTTTTTGCGCATACAGTTTGGGACTTAGAATTATTTTAGACTTTACAAAACGTAAGCTAGAATATAAGAAGGAAACTCAGTTGGAAGGCTCACATATTCTTACTTCCCTTAAACCAATGAAATACAACAATATAAAGGGAGCTGCCTATGGCAGATTACAAGGGGCAGTTACACAGGGGCAATTATATATTATGCTTGGCACATGCCAAACATAAACACTTAGCCATGTTTTGCCTTGTCTTTGGACTATGCCTCGCCTATAAGCTTATGATAATGTCTTGTCACAACTTTTGCCGTACTACTGATCCGCACGCATGCCTTAGTCAGTGCCATGCGCCTTCGTGTGCCATAGCCATCGCCCACAACCAAGGCTGCCTTGCCATCACCCACGACACCTATTTGATGTTCGTGTTGCCACAATGAAGCACTCTTTTCCCAAGTTGCATCTGCCTCGGGCTTTCCTTTCCACTGAATCAAAAATTATGTCCACCTATTCTTCTTATGCATCCCAAGAACCCGATGGTCAAAATCTTTTCAATTTCTTCCTCAAGCTGAGTATGCACCTCAGGAGGAGCTCTCTTTATTTTGTGTTTGTCCAGATCTTCAAGATCTTCAACATAAGTCCTTAGAAAACTCACATGGAAAGTCGGATGTATCTTCATTCTTTCCGGCAGCTTCAATCGGTAAGCAACTTCACCAACTTTTTCAGGAATTTCAAAAGGACTATCATACCTTGAAACTAAAGCTCTATGTCCAACCCGACTGTCAATCTTTTTCCAAATCTGCGGAGTAAGCTTTAACAACACTTTGTCACCTACTTTGAACTCCAATGGATGCCTGTTCTGATCAACATATTTCTTTATTCATTTTTGTGCCTTTTTCAAGCTATATGTTGCTTCTTCCATCGTAGCTTGTCTATCCCAACCATAGCGGTAGGCAACTAAACATTTATCCCTAGTCGTGCAATCGCCGTTGGTTGTGCAGGCTGCTTCCCCAAAATAATCTCGAACATACTCATCTCCATTGCTGAAGACTTGTGCAAATTATAAGAGAATTGTGCATAGTCTCATAAATATGTCTAGTTGCGTTGACTAGTGGTCACGAAATGCCTCAAGTATTCTTCCAACAAATGGTTGATTCTCTCTGTTTGGCCATCAGTTTGGGGATGATTCATCGTTGAAAACTTCAAGTTCGTACCCATCAAGTTGAACAAATAAGTCAAGAACCGACCTGTAAATTGTGCATCCATGTCACTAACCACAACCTTTGGCATTCCGAAATATTTAACCACATTCTTGAAGAATAACTCAGCAACAACCTTTGAAGGACATTCCGTTAGGGCAACAATAAAAACAACATACTTGGAAAACTTGTCAACCACGACCCTGATTGAAGACAACTCATTAACCTTAGGGAACCCACTGATGAAATCCATAGAAATAGATTGCCATGTTTCTTCTTGAATAGGCAGAGGTTGTAGCAAACCCGCCTCCTTTATTAACTCAGTTTTACAAGCTGCACAAAAGGCAACTCTTCACATAAGCTTCCACATCATGCTCCATTTTGGGCCAAAAGTATTATCGGGACAACAAAGCCATCATCTTTTCAATTCCTGGATGACCAGCCCAAAAAGTATCATGCTTCAACAGTTCATGATGCAACCCATCACCAAGTGGCACCACAATTTCCCCCCCTTTGAAATAGAGGAGATCGTCCTCGATCCAATACCACTTTAATGTCCCTTCTCTAAAATGATTCATTGTTTTGATGTACAATGGATCATTAGCAGAAAACGACTTGATTTTCATCAAGAAAATCATATTCAAGTCGATTAATGGAATAAACAGCAACAAATACCTCTTTACGGCTCAATGCATCCGCAACTTGGTTGTGTCTTCCCGGCTTGTGCTCCCAAATAAAATCATATTCTACCAATAATTCTTGCCAACGTGCCTGCTTCAGACTTAGATTTTCTGTGTCTTGAAAAATGTATTAGCCACATTATCCGTCCTCATGACGAATTTAGTTCCCAGCAAATACACACACCAAATCTGCAAGTAATGGATAACAACAACCATTTCTTTCTCATGAGCCGAATACCTTTGCTCCCCTTCATTCAATTTTCTGCTTTCAAACGCCACTGGGTGGCCTTCTCGAACCAACAGATCTCCAACAGCCTGGTCGGAAGCATTAATATAAATTCAAAGGGCATTTCAAAATCAGGAAGCCGCAAGATAGGTTCTGAGGCAATAGCTTCTTTCAGCATATCAAACGCACCACTGCATTTTTCATACCATGCCCACCCAACATTCTTCTTCAACAAATCAGTCAAAGGAGCAGCTTTCTTTAAATAGCCAACAATGAATTTTCGATAATAATTAGCTAACCCCAGGAAAGATCTCAACTCTTTTATCGAATTAGGCGCTTGCCACTCCACAATGACCTGCACCTTTTTCGGGTCCATTCGCACTTGATTTTGGCTCACCAAGTGACCAAGAAATTTTATCACCTGTCTAGCAAACTCACACTTTTCCATCTTCACATAAAGTTGGTACCCCCTCAAACGAGACAACACCCTAATCAAGTGTAACATATGTTCATCCAAAGTCCGACTATAGATTACTATGTCGTCTAAGTAGACAATGACAAAATCATTTAAGTACTCATACAACACATCATTCATCAAGTTGCAAAAAGTAGCAGGGGCATTTGTCAACCCAAACGACATAATAAGGAATTCATATGAGCCATACCTCGTGACACAAGTAGTTTTAGACTCATCACCTTCAGCTATCCGTACCTGCCAATAACCAGACCTTAAGTCAAGCTTCGTGAACCAGCAAGGCTTGCTCAATCAGTCCATCAAGTCTTGCACCAACGAAACCGGATATATGTTCTTCACGATCACTTTGTTCAACGCCCGATAATCAACACACATCTGAAGCGTCCCATCCTGTTTCTTTTGAAATAAAATAGGTGCACCAGACAGAGCTTTTGATGGATGAATCAGTCCCGCATCAAGCAACTCATTCAATTATTTCCGGAATTCAGCCAACTCTTTTGGTGCCATCCGATAAGGAGGTTGAGCAGGAGGCATTGAACTCGGTAACAACTCTATTTTGTGATCAATAACCCTCCGTGGTGGCAAATTTTTAGACGATTCTAGTGGCATCACATTAGCAAAGTCACTCAATATTTGAGCGACGCAGTCCGGTACTTCAACCTTCACATCGGGCTTCACTTCAACCATAACAGCAAAGGAAGTATCATCTTCCCTTTTCAAACCTTTTTCGACCATTATGGCAGAAACTAATGAAGCCTTCTGTTGAATTTATTCTTTCCCATAAGGATGAACCAACTTTCACAAAACCAAGAGACGTTTCATGCATGATCATCACTCCGTCCAAGTGAGGCATTGGAACAAAGCGATTTTTTTGCATAAAATCGATTCCAAGGATCACCTCGAAATCCTCTAGTGGAATCACCATCAAGTTAACTTTTCCCTCCCAGTTCCCAACAGACATAGGAACATTGTAAGCCATGCCCACAATGGCTTGGGCTTTGGCATTCACAGTCTTCATGTAAGAGGAACACTTGCTCACACTTAATCCGTACTTATGCACCAAATTCGCCGAGACAAGGGTGTGAGTAGCGTCGATATCTACCATTGCTATCATACCCTTTTTTCCAATTTTCATTTCAATGTGTATAATCAAGGAATGAGGGTTCGTCCTGTTGCTGGTAGCATTAATCAACGAGATAACATTCAACAATTGCAAAGGAAGCAACAAATTCTTTACCTTCTCATTCCCGATTAATTTTTGTAGCAAACAAAGCATTAACCCGTTCTCGATTTGGACAGTTTTTGGCAATGTAAGGTCCGCCGCAAGTCCAACAACCATCGCCCTTTTTGTGGGCAATGCCTTTGTTTCTAGCAGATCCATCAACAACAGTCTTGCCCTTTTCCACGACTTCTTTTAGAACTTCCTTCCTCCATTCCCCTTTCTTCTCCACCTTTTTCTTAGGTTTTGAAGTAGAGGGAACTTCAGAAAGACTCCGGGTACTGCGGTAATCCACCAAAGAATCTGCTGCATCAATCGCACTCGAGAGATCCTTCACGTTCTGTGTCCTAAGTTCGTTCTGCACACATGCTTGCATTCCAGAGATAAAGTTATGCAATTTGTCATCCTCCGACATGTTTTGAATATCCAGCATCAAGGAAGTGAATTCCTTAATGTAGTCACGAACTGTTCCGGTTTGCCGCATGCGTTACAAGCGATCCCTAGCAAGCCAAGAGGCGTTGCTAGGTAAGAACTGGTCTTTCATTTCCTTTCGGAGTTTCTCCCACGGATCAATCTTTGGTCTGCCTGCGCTTTCGTCATCAGCCATGCGAGTTCTCCACCATAATTTAGCATCACCCATAAGGTACATGCTTGTTATGGTTGCTTTCTCTCCGTTTGGAACCTTGGCAACAACGAAATATTGCTCTATATCCCACAGAAAATTCTCCAGTTCTTTAGCACTACGCGTTTCACCAAACGCCTTTGGTTCAGGGATCTTTACTTTTGAACGTTCTTCATTGCCTTGGCCAGGAGCAACCAACGCCCTTCGAAGAATAGTAATCTCCAAGTTAAGATTTTCATTTTCCTTCTTCAGATCCTAGAACATTCGTGGCCTCACACGTTTGTTTAATACCATCACGAAACTGACTCATTCCATCCTTTAGACAATAGATCTCAGTAATTAGATCATCCAGATCCAAAGGATCATCAGTCAACCCAATCAGCGCCTCCAACTTTTGAACACGATCACGCAAGTCTAAAGTGGATCCACCAGCCATGGTCCCAACTCACGAGCCAAGCTCTGACATCAATTGTTACAGGGCCATTTTTTCACAAATTGCACTACACGGCTGCAAACTAACTCTCAGCCACTCAACCTTACTTTGTTCGCACACAGTTTGGGACTTAGAATTATTTCAGACTTTGCAAAACGTAAGCAACACACAGTAATACGGGTAAAACCCAACCTTTATTTTATTCTCGCAGAATATATAAAGGAAACTCAGTTGGAAGGCTCACATATGCTTACTTCCCTTAAACCAATGAAATACAACAATATAAAGGGGTCTGCCTATGGCAGATTACAAGGGGCAGTTACACAGGGACAGTTATACAGTGTGCTTGGCACATGCCAAGCCTAAAAACAAGCATAAACACTTGGCCACGTTTTGAATCCATCTTCCCACGAAATGAATCCCTCTTCAACACTTTGGCCGACTGCAAGCTAAACTTCCACATCACATGCATAACACACTTCTTCACAGTCACATGACTTGCACACTTGTTCCAGAACTTTGCCCACACTTTGCCTTCTGCTTGCCTTGCCTGGTCTTTGGACCATGCGTCGCCCATAAGCTCATGACAATGTCTTGTCACAACCTTTGGCGTCCCACTGATCTGCACGCTGCCCTAGTCAATTGCCATGCGCCTTCGTTTGCCATAGCCGTCGCCCACAACCAAGGCTACCTTGCCATCACCCTAGACACCTTGTCTAGCTGACCTGCTTAAGTCCATGCACTAACTTAGGCACACTCCCAGCTCCACACATTGCTTGCCAACCCCCGCACGAACCTATGCCAAGGGCAATGTACAAACCCTTGACATCGGTTCTGCCCGACATCCGTCATGTCTCAATATTAGGGGCTAACAGTCACTACGATGACGTTGTCTTGGCTGTGAAATTGAAAGATTGGTGTCTATCTTAAGATGTATGGTTTGTCGTTTCTAGGCTCAAAATTTTGCAGACATGGTTTTGTATCGTGGATATCATTGTTATGCTACTAGGAATTTGCTTTGGCAGTAAACATTGTAGATTGACATTAAATCTGGAAACAGTATTACCGATTTCAAGCACATTGTTGGAATATTTGATAGCCAAACCTTGTAACAGACGAGGCTATAGTTATTGAACATAATGTTTGCCATACTAGTTGATAGCCTAGAGAAAAATTGAAGAGCCCCATTTATTACAAGAAAAAAATCTGATAATGACTTGGTGGTGTGGCCACTGCATTTAAGCAAAGTGCATTTTAAAGTTCCACTCCTTTCCTCAGCTCAATTCTCTCTTTTTCCTCTGAGGTACATAGAAAAAGGACCTGTATCTTCTCCGTCTCTGAATGGCATTTCCACAATCTTGCCCAACTGGCGAGCGTGAATGCCCCAAATATCCCAGTCTATTCTAATAATTCTTTAAGATGTTCCACTTTTGCTTACTGCATCCGCAAGGCTTTGATCCAATCAACTTCCACTTGGAAATCACCAGGCCCAGATTTCGCACCTGGAACTCCACCTTCAGCGTTGACAGATAGAGACATGCCAAGAATTCGAGCTGGATTCATCTCCAACTTTGCATTTATCATGTTCCCTCTCCAAGTAGGTACATAACGAGTAAGTGGGATCTGCACAGCAATCTACTTGTCATTCTCTTTCCACAAAGTGAACAAGTATTTTAATTTAACCTTCTGCAATGAGATATAGCTAAAAGGATGAAAGAAATGAAGAACTTACTTTTGCAATATACCAGTTTTCTTTTGGCACAAAAACGAATGCTTGCCATGAATTATCTTCATCTTGTCCAGGAGTATTGACCCAATTCTCTGTGTATATCTGCAGTTAGACTTTGAGTGAGATAAGATTATTCCACAGTTCGTCCGCATATGAATACCAGCAGCTCAATGAAAACATGGACATCCAAGCATGAAAGCATAAAAAATAAAGATGTACTTAAAAATCACCAACTACAGACAAGACACAGAACTTACAGTAGAAATATAACATCTTCCATCTCCTTTAAGTTTAAGAGCTATTGTGTCATATCCATCCAAATCGATGAAGCCATCAAACTGCAGGAAAAAGAAATCAGATGGAGAAGCCACTGACAGACAACAGAAACATTTCCTCTATCTAGTAATATTGTATTATTGTCTAGACACATTCAAAAATGATATGTGAAATATACTAATGGCATTAAGGCAAGGGGATTTTGTGAAGTTTCACCAGTAGTGCCTGATATCTGAGAAATACTAATCGCTCTTTTGATAGAGCCAATTAAAGAAAATAACAAAGGTTTCATTTCTACATATCATCTGGGACTGACAACCACAATCTATTGATTAAAGCGAACAGAGCACTTTTTATTAGAAGAGCTATCACAAATTCACAATCACAAAGGAAACAAAAATAACATATGATTAACTGTTAGAGATGACCCAAGTACAAGATGTGCAGATGGCCCAAGCTGATCGAGATGCTGACCCATCCATTATTTATCTACTTAGTTTTTCAGTTCCCATGTATTTTTTATTTTCTGATGTAAATATAAACAGTTGTGATGCCTCTAGAAGATACTTGGACGATTATTTTCTCAGTTTGGTTTTCCGAGAAGTCCTCTCAGTTTTCTCATCTCTTTCTTCAATTTCTGATCTTGAATCTGTTACTTTTCATTATCAAACAGCAAAAAGAGGAGTCCAGAAAGATTTATTGGAATGGTCAAGTAGCATTCACCTTTTTAGACCGCATTCCACAAAAGCCACTTCGAGTCATATTCCACTTTGATCCTTCCATAACATCCAAAGAGAGGTTTCCAGAGAAAACACCTGCCAGAAACACCAAAAATCTATATATATCCGACGTGCGAAATGCGAACCTCAAGAAAAGTAGCACTATTATAGTAACATCTTTTGAAATACTTTCAGAATTATTACCAAAAAATTTGTCTACAATAGAAAAAAGGTGGAAGAAGAGACACAGGTGTGGCAGAAAAAGAACTGATTAAGCTGAATTGTAGGTTCAGTGGTAGTCTCAGAGGTCAATGGCTTTCTCCACATACAACACCTAAGACCCCGAAAGATGCTACTCCAATTAGAGTGACAGCTGCGCATAGAAGAGATAAATCAATTAATTTTTCTCGATCATAAAGTTGGATAGGCTATAAGAATCCTTGGAATTTCACTATTTTTATGCTGGTTGCAACCTATTACAATGCTCTTTCTTACCGGGGACTTGGGACCAGTATGCTCTGCGAGTGTAGGTAGAAACAGAAATATCATGGTTCACATATTTTACATCAGTTAGTTCTTTGCACACCCTAGCAATTCCAGTCAGAGAATTACGCTAACCTGCTTCCAAGCAGATGAATTTGCATAAATAGACAGTAAAGCCAAATGCAACATTGTCCTCTCAATAAACTAAGCATCAAATACTTTCAGTATCGTAAGATCAATTCAAGCTTAATATTTAAAGTCCCCCAGGTGGCGGTACAAAATCAACTTATATACGTTTTGACGTAGAAATTAACCAAAGGAAAATCAGACAAGTAGAGAAGTCACCATGTCTCAATACCTTGATTATATCTAAGATAAATTTTCTAGCCTTTAGCTTAATAAGACAGAAACTTCAAAAAGGTCGCATTTTTATCTGCTTACTTTAACTTTAATAGAGCTGGCAGTGCATCTATAATTCTTCCCATGAGGAACTTGAGATTGTAAAAAGTCTAATACTTGCATCGCTGTTTTGGTTGGCTAAACATCACCTCCATTCATCAAAAAGGCTCAGATGTTTTTTTTGTTTTGATTTTGTTTTTTTAGGGTCAGATGGTTGTGACCCAATTTATTGTGGTATAGAGTCCTATTCTTAGGTTTCTGTTACTCTCTGTTGTTTCTTTGCTTCGGTTATCTTATTTTTCTAGCTGTGATTACTGCTTCTCTTTCCGATGGCTTTTTCACTACTGTATTTCGTTTTTCAAAACTGCTGTAATTATGTTTTGCTTGAGCCGCACGTTTATCAGAAACAGCCTCTCTACCTTCACAAGGTAGGGGTAAGGTTTGCGTACACACTACTCTCCCCATACCCCACTTTTGGGATTACACGTGGTATGTTATTGTTGTTCTGTTACTGTTGTTGGTTTGAGAGCAGAATTGCATAAAACTAGCGGTTTTGCACTCAGACAAAGCCACTATTAATTAACCGTTTGATTTCCCTTTTCTATCTAGTGAGAAGTTACTACACTCACTATCTCGAACCAATATTGTTAAAGGCTCATTTACGCCATGAAGCTAGTGAAAACTAAGGTTGGACGCTACTCCTTGCTTAGGTGGCACTTAATTAGTAGAAGCATCGAAACACTGACATGCACTTCATGAGCTTTGTCAGTACAATATATATAAACAACAAATATAGTTGGCAATTCAATATATTAATTTAACAAAAATGTTCAGAATGATTTTTTTAGTATTTAGGAAATTAAATTAGAAATTTAATGAAAAAAATCACTAAAGAAAACTAAAACTCATCTTTACATCTAATCAAAAAATTTAAATGCTTTTTAACTTGCTTGACATGATTTTTACTTCATAATTTTCGCCCAATTATAGTTTTTCAATTATTGTCCATATAATTTTTTTCTATTTTAGTTATATTTCTAGCATTACATATATTTTTTATTATTTTCTTTATAGTGCCTTTCTTTGCCAAATTCTTGTTAATAACCGAGAAATCTCTGATGGCCAGAGGTGCACGGTTTGAAACTCGATATATAATGGGCCCGCCCCTCTACCCTTCTCCACTTAAATGCAAAGGATTTTGTCTGCGGCAAGGTTCAAACCCGTGACGTGCGCCTAACCAATACTTAACATGCTATGCTCTAACTACTAGACTAAATCCCCTTACCTTTTTCTCCTTGGTAATCAATAATCTGCAAGGGCCAGCGGCAAACGGTTCAAAACTCGGGGGATGAGGGTCCCCCCCTCTACCCTTCTCCACTTAGATACTAGACTTGTGTCTGCGGCAAGATTTGAACCCCTGGCGTGCGCCTAACACACTCATTTCTTTGCTAAAAAACATTTAACTGCTATTTGAACTGTAATCTGTCTTACGTTTTCACGGAAAAACAAAAAATCTACCAAAGAACCATACAGCTTTTGGAGGGCATCTATCGAGCACATGCAGCCAAGTAAACCAAAGATAAAAGTGAGAGAAGAAAAACTTAAGGATTTTATAAGTGATTATGAACAATTAATTAAAAGGGAAAAAGAAACTCCAACAGCATTTTATCTCTACATTGTTTCACTAGATCAAAGAAAATAACCAAAAACCAAAAAGGAAACAAAGAAGACATTATGTGCGGTTAAAATAATTTACCAACATTTGTTGACCCATTTCCAGTATCCTTAATCTCCAAAGCTGCTGAGGATAGACCTGACATATTATCATCATGATATTTATTAGTCACTAACTTAATTTTTAATTTTTTTTTTCAGTAAACATTTTGACGAAGGAAGAAATTCCTCAGTGTCAATATGTATCCCTTGATTCTTGGAGACTGCAGCCATTGCTTAACTTTGTAACCGGTCCATTTCTTGGGCACTTCCTTAAATACAATCATTTTGATGTTCAATAAAACTAATATAGCTTTTGTAGTGCCTCACGTGATAAATGCTGATATGAAAGACTATCATATTGGGTAAAACTAAGCAATTCAGGCTTTGTATTAGATATTCAAGAAAATAGAATAATATGTTCTGTAACCCATCAAAAAATAAAAAAGAACAATATGTTCTGTAGAGCTGAGAGCCCACCTCCACTAAAAACCATATGCAACATAAGGCTATGAAAGCTATAATTGGAGGAGAGTAAATCAGGAAAACTAATTCTACTAATTCAACAGATTGGACTAATACCCAAAAAAACCCTCTGCTCAGCTATTACCAAGTACTTGTATTACATGCAAGGGGAGTATATCGGGTTTATATACCTCCATATTCTGAATCTGAGTATAAATGCCATTTCTTCAGCTCATCCTTTGAATTAAAGTTGAAAATGTATCTTTCACTTGGTGGAACTAGGTCTTCAATGTTCCAGGTGAGTGCTACAAGTGAAGAAAGTTATTACCAACTGAAAGTTACTACAATTGATAGAAACAGAAGTAATAAAGAAAGACACCAGTTTGCTGACATGCTGAATCAAGAAAGATATATTGTTACATACTTAGCATATAACTGGTCAACCGCCAATTTGAGGAAGCTAGATAAGGATCATCACAAGCACCAAAGATAATACAAACACCCATCATGAACTAATGAAGCAAAAAGTAGGAGGAAAAACACAAGAACATGACAAAGCAAGTTAATTAATCTCTGCAGCTAAACACGTCAAAGGAGTTGCATAGCTCAAAAAGGTTCTCTAGGCTCCCGTCTACTTCCTTTTACATTATTTGCAAATATGCAGTCAAAAACTCCTAGGTCAGTTATTTTTATCTTTAAACCTCATTCAACTCCTTTTATACATACAAGCCTCTCCAGACAGGACATCCAGAGAGACATCTAAGTTTCTAAAGGCGATAGGAATTCTCACTCATCACCTAGCCATTTTAACAACTTATGTCAGCTGATCTACGAGAAATGGTAAACAAAAAGAAAGTATGACCCATTTTAACTTTCAGACAACCAAGAAGACTTTGAAGCAAAAACCCATACATTTCAAAGTGGCCTAACTAGCTGAATTAACATGACTACCGAAAACATTAACATAGCTGAACAATCAGAATATGAAAGGGGCTTGCCTTTTGAATTCACATCTATGAGTGAGGATTTCCCAATCTCTTGCTCGCTTCAATCGGTCTGTACAGCTTAGGAAAGAATGATGGGTCGCTAACAAGGCCCCTAAATGACCGCTCAGAAGGTCTACATATTTTTTCCCCCAATCTGTCACTTGCTCGTCCCTCTCTCATGAAAATGGCATTCCTCTCCCGGCGGTTTAGACTCGAATCTACAGTCAGTTGCTAAAACAATTCCCATTCAAGCATTCTCATTAAATGTCAATGCTGCCTTTGTTCTAAACACCAAAATAAGATGGCAAATGCAATTAACCAAGATGTATCTTAAGTGCAGCACATATAAGGTTTTTCAATGGCAGTTAGGTGAATTTGGAGGGGAGAAGTGTTTACGAGTTAGCTGGGATTTCATTGGTAACTGACTGTAGGTACTCATTCTTTGGCTGCCAATTTAGATTCTCTTAGCTCATTTGTTAGTTCATAGCTTAGTCATTTCGAAGTTCTCACTGCTTTGGGTATTTTCTGTGAGTTATTCACCTGAGATTCTGCACTGTTGCATCACAAGATGGGATGAAGAAAAATATGCCGTCTCGTGTCAGCTAAGAGGATAACAAAACGGGCGAACATCAAATCCTAGGAGTATTTGGTAACAACAAATAGAAATGAAAAGCATCCGCTAAAACTAGAAAGGAATCAGGTCGGTAATGGTGAAATACCTCTTCTAGTAGCATTCAGCGATGCTTGCAATAGCGAGCGAAACCTTGACATATTTAACTTCCCCTCCCCTACGAGAACTCCTGCAAACATTGAATTGAAAATTCCTTCAAATTTCAGAACAGAACAAGGAAAAGCAAGAGCATTGAATTAAAGCCTAAGATTGCTTGAGATAGAAACACAAGGTTTTTCCGAGCATACCAAAAAATAAACACTTGATTTTGACAGATATCGATCACTGATCTCCGGGAATCTCTCCGACAATCGGCTACTGGTGGTCACTTCTGCTACTATTCCTGAGTGGGTTTTACAGAGAAGAGGACGAAAGAGAAGCTCTTCTTTTTCTTTTTTCTTTTCCTTTTCCCTTTTTCCTTTTTGGGTTTAATTGATCTCTCAAAACATTTTTTTTAGGAGGCCAACCGTTAATTTTAAGGGATTAGTACTGAAAGTGTTTACTTTTGCCTACCTAGATGACTATATTTTGTTACGTGCCGTATATTTAGGATCAAAGCATTCCAACCTCTATACATTAAGTCCCATTTTGATCATTTTCTCCGACAAAGGAGAGTCTATATGCAGTTTTGGAATCACCTATACCTACTTTGCGCATAATTTTGCTAAGTCTATTTACTTTAGGATCAACTTCAAACTTATTGAGTCGGAAGTTAAAAAAAATTAGTTTGAAATATAATGTATTTGAGGCCAATTAAGTGTAAAGTACAAAAGTTGCACTTAAGGCAAATAAGTTTGAAGTACAATAAATATTTTCATGCACTTGAGGCCAAATATGTCTGAAGTGAAAAAACAACACTTCAGATGCACTTAAGTCCAAATAGGTTTGAATGCAACCAATATTTTCATGCATTTAAGGCCACGCAGGTCTGAAGTTAAAATTGCCTAGAAACAGAAATTTATTCTTCGAATTTCAACAATCTAATACACGATTTAACACCTAAATCTACTTTAAATGAGCTCGAATTTGAAACATAACATCCAAATATCATCAAGAACAAACTCCAATCATCGATTTGTCAAAACAGCAATAAATTTAACAAGCTCATTTTCCAATTAAGAAGAAGAAGAAGAAGAAGAAATCCTAAGCAGTAGTAAAAAATAAAGCAGCTCACCACTATAAAACACCATAAACTACCTTAAAATATGCTCACAAATATTGTATGAATTCACCGTCACCTTTATTTTCACAGTGAAGGAGGAGGAGGAGGAGGAGAATAAGAAGAAGAAGTTTAAGGAGGAGGAGGAGAAGAAAAATGTCCGAAGTTATCTAAATTTTGGGTACGAGTTAAAAAAAATTTAAAAGTGGGTATAAGTTAAATGGAGGCGACCAAATAGGGCTCTCCGTGCAATTTTTACATAGGAAAAGATTTTTACTTTCAAGCCATAAGTTTTTAGTAAAGGGGAATTTAATTATTGTTCTCTTCCAAATTGAATTCTTTATTTTTTATTTGTGTTTTTTTTCACGAATTTAATTCTTTGGTTAACCTTAATCATTTCAGCAAAGGGCAATAATATCATTTTGCCTCCTATTGGGGACTCCTACTTTGATTGCATCTCCCTCAAAATGGTCAAAAACTTGTACTTGAATTATACAAAATGGTTCATATTTACCCTCTATTAATAGTTACCCTACCTTTATTGTTAAAAACAATGAGCTATATACTCGACACATAGACAGTGTAAGATTCGACAAGTGAAAAATACATCTTAGTGAGCTCTAGGTCAGCCGAAGATATATCTAGGTTAGAGATTAAAGACCAAGAAGCTGATCTTAGAACAACTCTATTCCCACCGAACAAGGTCGTTCCGAAGCAACTTGCTCGAGAGATTATAAGTGATAAGATAGATGTCCCCCACGCACTAACAAACTCCTAGATATCCAGAATTTATTATTAAAGCATGTTTAGCGTTTACGATACAACTAGCATAATGTACATGATTCATATTTTTCACTAATAACGAATGGAACTCATGGGAGGATTATTAAGGGGCTGTTATAATTAGGTTATCTTATAAATACCCTCCCTTCCCCTCTTCCCTAATGTTATAAACCTATTTTATTTCATTCTTGATCTGATGTACTCAATTCCATATTGAAATTAGATCACAATTATTGTGTTCATCTTCATTATCAATTAATCATCAATCTGCGTTGATTCCTTAATAAGAATTGATGGATATATTCATTCATATATTACATTAAATATTAATGATTTTAAATAAAACATGAATAAATATATCTCATATTCATATATTTTCTTACAAATCTGGCAGGAAGAAGAAATTGTGAAAAAGAAAGAAGAAAAGATAAAAAAGATAAGTGAATGAAGCAAGGCTCCATTTGCACGCATTGTCTTCATATTCGCAAAGGTGGAATACACATTTGAAAATTATGAAAACAGATAGATGGAGGTGAAAAAAAGCCATAGTTGCATATAAGAAATCTATATATGCAATAGTCATAGTTGTGTATATGGAACCTACATTTGCAACTACTAATTCTTAATCATGAAGTATAGAAGTAAAAGAGCTATAATTGCATATACGAAATCTATATACGCGAATTTTACCACTGCATATATGAATTTTATATATGCAACGATAGTACATGACTACAACTACTCTTTTCCTATAAATAACAGCCTTATTCTACATTTAAGTAGGTACCAAATTATCACGACCCGGAATCCCAACCTCGGGGTCATGATGGCGCCTAACATCCACTTGCTAGGCAAGCCGACATGAAACACATAATTAATCGATTTTAACAGTTGAAAACAAAATATTAGAAATGATAACGATAAAAGTCTGAAGTAGAGTAATTTTCCGAACAACGAAATCTAAATTATCCCAAAACCTGGAGTTACGGATACATGAGCATCTAGAGCTCTACAAATAAGGTCTGAACAAAGTACAACTATTTTTAAACTCAATAAAACAACAAAGATAGATGGGAAGGGGACTTCAGGGCTGTAGACACTGATAGTAGGCTATATAGTCGCTATTTACACTCTTAATGAACCATACTTTGGCTAGACTGAAGCCCACCGCGATCGCGGCTGGAAAGCGGTAGGCCAAATAACACGAGGCAGAAAATACGCAAGTCACCGCAGTCGCGCCGCGTTCTGCCGCGGTCGAGTCTTGAAACGCCCGGAAAATTCCGGGACCTAAGTGTAAAAACGGGAGAAATTAGCCTAGCCCTATTTAAACCCTATAAACTCGTCCAAAAAAGTTGGAAGCTAGTTTTAGACTTGTCACACCTCCTTTTTTTATACGCCCCAAAGGGGGTACGGGAGTTTTTCCACTTAA
>ML308549.1:0-101856 GCA_005239505.1 Nicotiana paniculata
GAAAATATGTACAAATTGATGTTTTGCCTTGGATCCACTCTAATCTCGAATCTCTGTGTAAATTTGTGAATCCCCCTTTGTCGTTGTATTTTAGGAGTCTATTTATAGGTTTAGGGTGAACCCTAACCGTGTAGGAGACTTCTATTTCAATTAGAAAACACTTAAACCCGTCAAAACTCGGTTTCTGGCCAACTGGGGGACCCTGGCGTTTGGACCAAAACGCCTGGCTAACACCAGGATAGGGCTGGCGTTTCAGCCCAAACGCCTGGCTAACGCCAGGGTGGGGCTGGCGTTTCAGCCCAAACACCTGGCTAACGCCAGGTATGGTCAGGTTGTTTGGCTCTGTCGCCCGGCTATCGCCCGGGTGTCTCCTTTCGCGTATTTTTCGACGTATTTGCATCCTTTTAGCTACGTTTCCATCTCCACTTTACCTACACATGAAATAAACTCCATTAATCACATAACAAGTGTATTTTTATCATTAATGGGCATAAAATATAAGGTATATCACATGTTAAACTATGCAATTTAGTCTCGCATCAGTACTGAATTCGATATTGCTAAATTTTCTGTATTTTGTGATGAGCATGGCATAGATCATAATTTTTCTACTCCTATAACTCCACAACAAAATAGTGTAGTTGAAAAAAAGATTAGGACATTGGAGGAAATGGCTAGGACTATGCTACTTGGTAGTAAATTGCCTTATAACTTCTGGGCAGAAGCTGTGGACACTGCATGCTACATCATGAATAGGCGCATGACTAGACCTCTTGTTGATAAGACTCCCTATGTGTTACTTAAAGGGAGAAAACGAAATATATCCCATCTTAGGGCATTTGGATCCAAGTGCTTTGTGCACAATAATGGAAAATACTCCCTAGGTAAGTTTGATCCCAGAAGTGATGAGTGAGTATTCTTGGGATATTCTTCACATAGTAAAACTTATAAGATTTATAGCGAAAGAATTATGTGTGTATAATAAAGTGTACATGTTATTTTTGATGAAACTACCATTCTTTTTGAGAAGCAGGAACCAGATGATGAAGAAATTGGGTTGGTAAGAAACTTAAATGAAGCAACAGTCCAGCCTAAAGCTGCACAAGAGGAAGAAACATTTGATGGAATAGGTCCTTCCACCCAGGGCAACATGACATGGGGAACTCAATAGAGAGGAACCGATCCTGAAATCTCGAGGGAACCTGTCCATGAACCTGCTCCTCAACCACAAAACATTAAAGGGACATCTAGAGAAAACCAACTGGTTGTGAACCTTAAAAGTATCAAAGTTCTCATCTCATTGGGAACATAATCATTGATCCAACCTCTGGAATCAAAACTAGATCTTTTTTAAAGAACCTTTGTGCTTTTGATGCCTTTTTATCTCTTATTGAACCTAAAAACATTTTTGAGGCTTTACAGGATGCAGATTGGGTGAATGCAATGCAAGATGAACTCAACCAATTTGAGAGAAGTCAAGTTTGGCATCTGGTACCAAGACCCAAGGAAAGAATAATGATTGGCACTAAATGGGTCTTCAGAAACAAACTTGATGAAGATGGAACAGTTACAAGGAACAAGGCAAGATTGGTGGTTCAATGATATAGTCAAGATGAGGGCATATATTATGATTAGCATTTTTCTCTAGTTACAAGATTGGAAGCAATTAGACTCCTTATAGCCTTTGCTTCTTACATGGCATTCACTCTCTATCAGATGGATGCCAAGAGTGCCTTTCTCAATGGCTATCTAAAGGAAGAAGTTTCATCAAGAAACCTCCTTTGAGAGCAAGGAATGTCCTGATCATGTGTACAAGCTTGACAAGGCACTTCATGGGATCAAGCAGGCTCCAAGATCATAGTATGAAAGATTATCTAAATTCTTGCTTGAGCATGACTACAAGAGAGCTAAAATTGAGAATGGTTTGTTCTTGAAAGAAAAAGGTAAAGATCTCTTAGTAGTTCAAATATATGTTGATGATATTATCTTTGGAGCAACTACAGATAGGTTAAATAAAGAATTTGCTAAGCTAATAGGCAGTGAATTTGAAATGAGTATTATGGGTGAGCTTTATTTTTTTTAGGCTTACAAATTAAACAAAATTCAAATAGAACTATGATCCATTAGCAAAAGTATGTGAAGGAGTTTCTTAAAAGGTTTAAAATAGAAGATTCTAAAATAATGACACTCCTATAGAAACAACCACAAAATTGGATTTGGATGAACCTGGTTCATTTGTTGATCAAAAGATGTACCAGGGAATGATTAACTCTTTGTTATATCTCATTGCTAGTAGACTTGTCATTGTTTTCGGTATAGACCTTCGTGCTAGATTCTAGGCAAATCAAAATGAGTCTCACTTCAAGGCTGTCAAGAGGATCTTGAGATACCTAAAAGGCACCACTTATCTTTGCCTACGGTATCCATAAGGTAGTAATTTTGACTTAGTGGGATATGTTGATGCTGATTATGCAGGTTTTCTTGGTGATAGAAAGAGAACTTCTGGTATGTCACTCTTTCTTGGCTCATGTATTGTGTCTTGAGCCACAAAAAATCAAATTTCAATGGCCTTGTCTATTGCTAAAGTTGAGTATGTAGTTGCAGTCTCATGTTGTGCTCAATTGTTGTGGATTAAATAGCAGTTAATGGACTTTGGAATTGATACAGGTTGTATCCCCATCTTTGTGACGATACTAGTGCGATTAGCATGACCAAGAACCCGGTTCATCACATAAGAACTAAGCATATAGATGTTAGGCATCACTTTTTGAAGGACAACTATGAGAAGGGTTTGATCACTGTGGAATTTTGTGCTACTGACAAGAAAATAGTTGACATCTTCATAAAAGCTCTAAGTAGAGATCACTTTGAAAGACACATGTTAGAATTAAGAATGATTAAGATCACCTAAAAGGAATGAGTTCTAACTCAATAGTTGATTAGATAATTTGTGAATTTTGCAAATAATTAGATTAGATATTGCTCAGTCTGATACTTTTATTAGTATACTTTTGTGCCATGTGCTAAAATATCTCACTAATCTCTAATGATATAACCCTGATTTTATTGGAAAATTTAGTTTTAGATAAGAGAATTCTAAGTGAAGAACCTGGTTCATCAAAATTACAAGGTATGTATTCTTCACTCTGTATAGTTTGAAATAACTGTATTTGGATCATGATCTAAAAAGGAGTCCTATTTAATCCCAACCCCCTTTGAGACTATCCATTACAGATGAACCAGTTTCACCAAGGAGTCCCACGCTCAATAATTGCCTAAAATCTTGGGAAGAATCCAACGTTTGTTCAAACTTACATTCCCAGGATGATTAGACTTCTAAACTCTAAAATTCATATGTTATACACTCCAACTCTTCCCTCTTTTAATTAATTGGACCTTACCCATTTCTTCACTTCTGATCTTTGGAAAAAACATCAAGACTCCAAATTCTCTCAACCCTCTCTCATCTCTTCTACACTCATCTAATGGAGAACCCATCTGAAAAACCAAAATGACGGAGAACTTCCTCACCACCCAAATGAACATCACCCAAATATTCAACCACCCAAACTCCCAAGAATGGGCGTGTTAAGATGTTTGTGCGTAAAATAATCACTTATAGTGAATAAATAAAGAAACTAAATGAAAAACTGAAAGCATGCCAAGCATATGAACCCCAAAATTAGATGAGTCCTTCAAGTCTGTAACCGATGGGGAAGAACATGTTTCATCTGAAATAGAACAGGTAACTTCTGGGCTAGAAATTTCGTATGATGTCGTTTTTGAAGTGACTGAATACCTTGAGAAATGGTTTGTTCTGGTTGGTACTATAACTGTGTAGAGTCTGAGTCTAATAAAATAGGCATTAAAAATAAAAAGGAAAAAAAAAGGTGAGTGAGGGTGTAACAGGAGATGTGAGGGGAAGGGGAGAAGAAGGAGTGGTTGAATCTTCACCAACTCTTATTGATTTGACTGAAGAAACAGGGGCTATGATGATATGGAGTAACCTGTTTCATCTGAAACAATGTTTCATCTGAAACATATTAGGTAACTTCTTGGCTAGAAATTTTGTTTGATGTCATTTTTGAAGTGGCTGAAAACCTTGAGAAAAGGTTCGCTCTCTAGTGTAGAGTCTGAGTCTACTAAAATAGGTGGTAAAAACAAAAAGGGAAAACAAAAAGTGAGTGAGGGTGTAACAGGAGATGTGAGGGTAAGGGGAGAAGGAGTGGTTGAATCTTCACCCACTCCTGTTGATTTGACTGAAGAAACAAGGGCTATGATGATATGGAGTGAGGAGGCCGTTGAGGAGGAACAAAGTTTAAGAGAAGGAGGAGGAAATGGGTCTAGAGATGCTAGTGCAGCAGATGGGATGGTTAGGACGAGGAAGAGGTTCCACGAACCTCTTCCATCTAGGAAGGAACACCTCGATGAACCACTGAAAAAGGTGTCTGATAGTACAACCCAAAAAAGAAGAAAAATTTAGGAGTTAAAATTCATGTAATTTCTACGGGAGGCAAGAAGAGAAAGGCTGCCTCTTCTATCCTTGTAGAGAATCCTCCCACAAGAAGAAGAGCTACTAAGAGCTATAAGAAGCAGAGCAAGGCTGACCTAGAAAATGCCTTAGCTGAGAGTAAAAAGAAATCTGCTGCTAAAGGAAAGAAGAAGATGGGTGAACCAAGTGAAATAATTGAGATTGAGGAGATGGACCTGGTCCTTCATGATGAGGATGAGGCAGAGGAAGTGGAGGGTGTGACTCTAATTGTTAAGAAAAGAAAGACTTCCAAGAAGAATTTCCTGTAACGTCTGTTGATACAGAAAGCTCTGCCTTGGCAAAAAGAACCTGGCCTGCTAGGAAATCAACAAAAGTACAAATAGTGGAGGAAGAGAGTGAGGAAGAAGAGGAGAATAATGAAGAAAATGATAAGATGGTTAAGTTTCGAAAAAGAATAATTCTGAAGGGTAGGCTCTCCAAAGATTTGGAGGAGGAAGGAATGGTGCTGCTATTGGAGAAAATAGAAATTCAGGACAGGAAGGACATGGTCCTTCAGTTGGAAGGGATTTTAGCCCGAGCTCAAATTGTGGAGTTCTTTGCAAATTGTGAAATCAAGAACGGAAGGGTAACCCGTATAGTGAAGAGGGCGAAGGCGAAGTCGAGCTTTAATGGAAAAGAATTAGGAGAGATTCTAGGGGTACCTGCTGAAGGGTATAATGACTACAAAAAGTTGAAGTGGCCTAGACTAAAAAAATCTACCTACCTCACTTGCCATCACTAAGAAAATTGCTGATAGAGACTTAGAGCTACAACCCAGGGTTGTCTATAAGAGTGAAATGAAACCTGGCTACAAGGTGCTTTTTGAATTTGTCAACAAAGTGGTTCTGCCTAGGCAGGAAAGGAGGCACATTTCTATCTTTATGGACCTGGTTCTTATGGAGTACCTGGATAGTAGGAGGCCGATCAAATGGCCGAGGTTTATAATCCATCTCCTTGATAGGGTGGTTTCTGACACTAAACCTCATGCCATACCCTATGGGTTCATACTCACTGTTGTGCTTGTTCACTTTAAGGTTCCCCTTAAAAAAAGGGATGTTAGCACAAGTAAAGATTACTTTGGGCCCAACACTTTCATTACTTCTCCCAATGAACCTGGTTCATCGAAGAGGGTGCCTATGAACAACAAAGAGAGATCTTTGGAGAAAGAGAATGGGGGCTAAGGATACTGAGATTGAGAGGCTGGATAATGTAGAAACTAAGAGGGATGCTCTCAAGTCTGAGCTTGAAAAGGAGAAAGAGAAGAATGAAGGCGTTCATCAAGATATGATGAAGCTGCTTTAGGCTAGAAACTAAGAACATGGTCCTTCCCAGCCTTAAATCCTTCCTAGCCTAGTTTTGAACCAGTGACCCGAGTGTGATGTTTCTTTTAGTAAATTTTGCTCATGGTTCAGTACTTTTATTTAATTTTATGCTTTATTTGTGGATGAATATTATCAATGATAATCATTTCTTTTGCTCTAATTGTTTGTTGATATTTTTTAGATGGCTAATATCCTTAGATTGATAAGAGAAACTTGAATCTATGATTGCATTTGAAGTAGCCTCAATGGCCATGATCTGGTTATATAACTTAATTATACAACTTCTCGATGATGCCAAAAGGGGGAAGATAGGTTGTGCTTTTGCTTTGGACTGTGATGTTTATAACTTAATAAACCTAGTCCTTGATGATGTGTGACTTTAAAATGAAAAGTGTTCTAACATTGTGTTAATGTTGAGCTGAGTTGAAATTAGTTTCTTGCTTATGAAAAGCATAAAGTTTGTCAACATCAAAAAGAGAGAATTTGTTGGCTTGAGTAAGTTTTGTTTTGATAATTGTCAATGGAATACATGCATGAACCATGTCCATACACAGTGTACATTGTATTGGTAAAAAAGAGTTTCACACGTAAGCCAACTCTTGACAACCCAGCCAGTTATGTGGACACAGGAGAACGTAACAGCTGGATGTGATTCTTTGAAGAGGTACGGAACAAAGAGGCACGATTCAATAAACTCTCGAGCTCATCAGCCACAGGAAACTCGCTCTAATCGAGACAAGGAAGGGACACAGTTAGAGTGAATCTGGGCAGAGTTACAGATAGATTTAGGAATCCCCAATAAAAGCCCAAACGTTATGTAACCTTCACATAACAGTTACGATTTCCCTTGATAATGCCTCATTAATGTAATAATTAGTCATTAATGAGCAATTATTGCAAGAATCAAACGTTATATTAAGAAACCTCCTATATAAAGGAAGGAAATATAACTTGTAAGGACATCTGATTTTCGAATACAATCTACTTTGCTTTTCTATATTTCTGTAATATTGTCTATTACTCGTTTCTCTTTATTTAGTATTATTTCCTTGATTATCAGTAACCCGTGTTCATCCTAGAAATAACTTTGGTCAAAGGATCTAATTCTTTGGTTAAACAAATTGGTTCCGTTACCGGAATTCTGATAATCTTTGTTCATTTTTTCATTGATATCCTCTAAAAAGATGTTGAACTCCAACGACAACAACCTACAAAAGAATGGAACACCAGTTCCATCACCTCAAGGAACCCTTCGTGTTTCAAGGGAACCGTCCCCAGAAAGATCTGACAACAACCACAATCATAATGAGCAGATGATAGAACAAGATCGAATAAGGCAGATGATTGCAGACTACGTGGGACAAGCTTTGCAAGAATTTTCAAGGGGATTACCAACAACACCTCCTGCATCACTGACTCCACCTCTAAACAATATGGTCACCGGGGAAAATCCTCAGTCTAGATTGGTAAATTCGGCAAGGGACGACCCCTAGCGAATCTCTCGAAGCCAGACCAAGTGTATGAACAATAACTCTGAATTACAAAATTTACTGCTAATACAGAAATAGATGAAGGAGCAGAACGATCGCATTGAACAAATTCCTGGAGTAGCGCCTATTATCAAAGGCATTGATGTTGATAGGTATTCTCAACAACCTTGGAAGCCAAGTGCGGAACCCTTGCCTATACCCAAGAAGTTTAAAATGCCTGACGTTCCCAAATATGATGGAACCACTGACCCACGTGATCATGTGACTGCTTTCACTACTGGAGTAAAAGGAAACGACTTAACAAAACAAGAGATTGAATCAGTCCTTGTCAAAAAATTTGGGGAAACACTTACCAAAGGAGCCCTAACCTGGTATTCTCTTCTCCCTGAAAATTCTATTGACTCTTTTGCTGAGCTTGCAGATTCATTTATAAAAGCACACTCTGGTGCACAAAAAGTTGAGAAAAGAATGGAAGACATATTCAAAATAAAACAAGGAGACACGGAACTATTCCGTGAGGTTGTAGACAGGTTTCAACGAGAAAGAATTCAATTACCCAAGGTGCCTGATAATTGGGCAGCCATGGCATTTGCAAGCAACCTAAACGATAAAAGCTCAGAAGCCACGAGAAGACTTAAGGAAAGTCTAAGACAATTCCCCGCTACAACATAGAATGATGTATATAACAGGTATAGTACTAAACTCAGAATAGAAGAAGATATCATTGATCGTTCAAGAGATGAAGATCATTCCAGATCCAGACGTCCTGAATCAGACAAAAGATCAGGTAAAAACAGTTATGATCCTTACTTAGGACCCCCGGGACGTGATATTCGTCCCAGGTTCGAAAACACTAGGTCATACTATAGACCACCAGGAAGAGACGTAGTCTCATCCTCATCTAGATCCAGAAAAGATCAAGATGAACGACCTAGAGGTAATACCCGAATTGGGGATCATACCTTTAATGTAAGTACTACTGAGCTTGTCTCAATATTAAGGAACATGGGAGACAAGGTTAAGTGGCCCAAAGAGATGCGATCAAATCTAAATAGAAGGAACCCAGATCACTGGTGTGAATTCGATAACGATCATGGGCACAGGACTGCGGATTGTAGATTTTTACAAGGAGAAATAGAACATTTATTGAAACAGGGCTATTTAACAGAATTGTTTAGTGATAAAGGTAAACAGACGTATATGAAGAACATGCAGGAGCCCCCAAAGCCTCCTTCTCCAAAGCGAACCGTCAACGTGATACATGGAGGAGAGGAAGTAAACGGAATAGTTTGCCAATTAGCATCAAAGGTCACAATTACCCACGGAAAGCGGGTTCGAGAAGATCCAACTGAAGATGAAATAACCTTTGACGATGCAGATTTTGGTGGACTAATGCTTCCCCATAATGATGCCCTGGTAATATCCTTACTCATTCATGACACTAACATTAAAGAGTGTTGATTAATCCAGGTAGTTCAGTCAATATCATCTTGTTAAGAGTCGTGGAAGAAATGCTAATGGAAAATCTGGTGATCCCAAAGGCACGAGCCATATCAGGGTTTGATAACTCCACAGTGATAACCAAATGAGAGATTGAACTTAGCACTTACGCTGAGGGAGTAGTTAAAAATGCTAAATTCCAAGTCATTGATACTGACATGGGTTATAATGTGATTATGGGAAGGCCTTGGATTCATGATATGAAAGCAATACCATCCACCTTAGACCAGGTAATCAAATTTCCCTCAGAATGGGGAATCAGACAAATTAGAGGTGATCAACTGATCTCCAGAAATATAAATTCCGTGGCACTTTATAGCAAAAAAGGGACAGAAGAGCCAGAAAACAGAGAAATCTTTCCAACAGATGTCTCTAGCCAATCAGGTATGGAAAAAATTACTAACAAAATAGGTACGAAAAAAGTAAATATTCAAATAGGTACGGAAAGAGACACCCGAGTGAAGGATGATTCAGTCACCATGGAAGATGTGTTGGACCATATAGATGTGGACTCTAGACCGGATGTCATTCACGAACCGGAAGAAGACGAACACGTCAAAACAACTACGGAAGAGCTCAAAGCTATTCCATTATTTGAACAAAAACCTGAATGGAAGGTGTATGTAGGCACGAGGTTGAGTCCCGATCGAAAAGGTATGTTAATTGACTATTTAAAGGCTAATGCAGACTGTTTTGCATGGTCCCATTAAGATATGATAGGTATTCCACCAGAGGTGATGATTCACAAACTAAATGAAGATCCATCCTTCGTACCTGTTAAACAGAAAAAGAGAAAGCAAAGACCATTCAATAACCAAGTGATTGACGAAGAAGTTCAAAAACTCTTGAAAATTGGTTCGATACGGGAGGTAAAGTACCCTAACTGGCTAGCTAACACTGTGGTGGTACCTAAAAAGAATGAAAAATGGAGGGTATGTGTAGATTATACTGATTTAAATAAAGCATTCCCCAAAGATTCATTCCCATTACCACATATGGATCAAATGATTGATGCCACTGCAGGTCATGAATTATTAAGATTTCTAGATGCATATTCTGGTTATAATCAGATTAAAATGGATCCCTCAGATGAGGAAAAAACTTCCTTCATTACAAAAAGGGGGACTTACTGTTATAAAGTTATGCCTTTTGGCTTGAAAAATGCTGGAGCCACCTATCAAAGGTTAGTGACTAAAATGTTCCAAGAACATCTTGGAAAGACGATGGAAGTTTATATTGATGATATGTTGGTAAAATCAACACAAGCAGAAGACTATTTCCAACATCTCTCTACTACTTTTGATATTTTACGCAGGTATAAAATGAAGCTAAATCTAGAAAAATGCGCTTTTGGAGTACAATCAGGTAAATTTTTGGGCTTCCTTGTATCGAACGGAGGAATAGAGGTTAACCCCGCTCAAATTAAAGCTATAGAAGAAATAGCTGATATTTTAACAAATATAAAAGAAGTTCAAAGACTAATAGGGAGAATAGCAGCTTTGGGAAGATTTATTTCTAAGTCTTCCAAAAAAAGTTTTCAATTCTTCTCAGTTCTCAAAAAGTAGAATCAGTTCGAATGGACTGAAGAATGTCAGCAAGCCTTCAAGAATCTGAAGATTTATCTATCGACACCACCGCTGCTTTCAAAGCCAAAAAGAAGGGGAAAGATTGTACATCTACTTGGCTGTTTCAGAAATTGCTGTAAGTGCATTACTGGTAAGAGAAGAAAAAGGTAAGAAATCACCTATCTACTATGTAAGTAAAACTTTGCTAGATGCTGAAACTAGATATCCACATCTGAAAAAATTAGCCTTAGCTTTAATAATGGCATCTAAAAAATTACGACCATATTTTCAATGTCACCCAATTGCCGTTGTGACTTCATATCCTCTAAGAAATATTCTGCATAAACAAGAATTGTCAGGAAGATTAGCCAAGTGGGCCATAGAATTAAGTTGCATGAAATAATCTATCAACCTAGGACTGCAATTAAGTCTCAAATACTAGGTGATTTTGTTGCTGACTTTAGTAATAGCATTATCCCTGAAGTAGAAAAAGAGTTACAACTTTTTAACGGTGCTAATCCGGGCCTATGGACCTTATTCACTGATGGCTCCTAAAATATAAAAGGTGCCGGCTTAGGCATACTCTTAATATCACCCACGGGTGAAAAGACACGGCAAGCTATCAAGTGTTATCCTATAACTAACAATGAAGCAGAGTACGAAGCTGTTATTGCAGGGCCTGAACTCACACAGGAACTCTCAATCGAGTAAATCGTGATCAACAACGACTCCCAGCTGGTAGTAAATCAGATGCAGGGGACTTACATCGCTCGAGAGACTCGAATGCAACAGTATCTTGAAAAAGCACGAGAGCTCGTGAGACAATTCAAAACATGGAAGGTAATGCAAATACCTAGAGAGGAAAANGTTAACCTGGGACTGGAGAAACGAAATTCTTATTTTGTTGCAGAATGGCACCGTACCTGAAGACAGGAAAGCAGCTGAAGCACTTCGCCACAAAGCTGCACGGTACTGCCTTATTCGTAACTCACTTTATCGCAAGATATTCGGAGGACCCCTAGCTAAATGCCTCGGACCTAACCAAACGGAGTTTGTGATGAAAGAAGTCCATGAAGGACACTGTGGAAATCATACAGGAGCAAGATCCTTGGTAAAAACCTTAATAAGAGCTGGGTATTATTGGCACAAGATTGAAGAAGAAGCCGAGAACTTCGTCTTTAAATGCGACAGGTGCCAAAGTTTTTCCAATAACATGCATTGACCAGCAGAATTACTACATCCAATTATATCACAATGGCCCTTTATGAAATGGGATATGGGCATAGTAGGACCTCTTCCCCCGGCTAAGGGACAGGTATGGTTTTTACTTATATTAACCGAATACTTTACAAAATGGGTAGAGACAGAAGCATTCAAACAGGTGCGAGAAAAGGAAGTAAAAATCTTCTTATGACGAAACATAATATGCCGCTTTGGTATACCAAGGGAGATAGTGTGTGATAATGGCCCACAATTCATAGGCTCACAAATCACAGAATTCTTCAAAAGCTGGCAAATCAAACTGATCACTTCAACACCATATCATCCCGTGGCAAACGGTCAAGCGGAATCAACGAATAAAATCATCGTCAGCAACCTGAAGAAGCGACTAGATAAAGCCAAGGGAAATTGGCCTGACGAGTTACCAGCGGTGCTATGGGCATACAAAAGAACTTCAAAAATATCCACGGTAGAGACTCCGTTCGCACTTGTATATGGTTCAGAAGTCTTAATACCTGTGGAAATCAGCGAGCCAAGCATAAGGTTCATGACAGCTACGGGAGAAGCAAACGACGATGAATTAAGGACTAATCTGGACCTGCTCGAACCACGAAGGGAAGCAGCATTAATACAGATGGCAGCCCAAAAACAAATAATTGAGCGCTACTATAACCGCAAAGCCCATCTTCGGTACTTCAAGATTGAGGACTTCGTCCTCAAAAAAGTCTTTCAATCAACGAAGGAAGCAGGCACCAGAAAGCTAAATCCAAACTGGGAAGGACCCTACAAAGTCCAAGGCATAGCTGGGAAGGGAGCCTATGAGTTGGAATCTATGGACGGCAGAGTTCTACCAACAAGGTGGAACGACATCCACCTGAAGAAGTATTACTTATAAGGAAAAGAAGTACCCCCGGTCAGGTATCATAGGTTCGATTTTATTTTGAACATTTAAAAATTTTACTAACTTTTTTAGATGATAGGCATAAAGCTAACCCATCACCAGATGATGATATTAGACTTGTAAAGACGCGAGGAAATAACACAATTACCGGTCTAGGGTTACTATTTCTGATGGACGTTTTAAAGGGTTAAGCAGTCATCATCTAAAAAACTATATACCTTCGAGTCCGGAATGTTTTTCCTTTTCAAGAAAAGGACCACAAGGAAGGAATAATCAAGTGATCGAGATCTCATTCTTCAAAGCTCAAACACTTGAGGGATTATACAATATGGAAGGCTAAGACGAAGCAAAGAAGACTATCAGAAAGTCAAAAGATCGAGCCTGAAGACCCATCTACCCAACAAGACAAGTGATATGAGCAGAATCGAAAGAGATAAAAAAAGTCATCCAAATACAAAGCCTAATGCAAAAATGAAGAAAACCTTCGAACATGTTCAGGTTGAAAGGCAAAATATTAGTCACGAGGAAGAAATGTACATCTTTATACTTATTCAAAACTGTTGTAACAAAAACAGTTAAGGGTAAAAGATCATCATCAGTGTACTCATTCAAAAATTATTATGATTAAAAACAATTACGAAATCTTTGTACTCATATAGAAAACTGTTATCAAATAAAACAATTATGGATGAAAGATCAAAATCCTTGTATTTGTTCAGAAACTATTATCAAATAAAACAGTTACGGATAAGAAAACATTTCCCTCGTACTTATTAGAAAACTGTTCCAACAAAAACAGTTGCGGGTAAAAACCCCAATTCTTATAATAACCGTTACTAATGAAAAACAATTTCTACCTTGTATTTACTCGAAAAAATTGTTACCTATGAAAAACAGTTACGAAATACAAGTGTATATCAAATCTGCTAAATAAAAACAATTGCAACATGAGTCTTAGACGATAATCGTAAACACATATAAAATATCGTGGAAGTTCAAACAAAAAACTTCCCTTAGAAGAATTTCTAAGCATGTGAAAAATTCCTATCACTCTATTGCATTACTATGAAGTTGAGACGTCTTCTTCATTAAGCATCAATCAAAAAGGGCCCTATCTTATAAATAAAGCCTATCATAAACAAAGGCTTATATTTTGTACAAACACCGTGCCTACTATAAAAAGGTTCGAGTGATTTTAGCATGTTCATGCGAAAGTTTAGAGGTAAAACTTAAAACCTCAAAAAGCAAGACATGCAAAAGACTTAAGAGCAAAACAGAAGCTCGAAGCAACAAAGTCATAAATTGCATTCATATCAAAAAGAGCGGTTAAGTAAGAACTAAGTACTAACTAGTACTTAACCGCATATAATAATTACATTTTTGTGCCCCTAAGTTGTTAGTTGGGGACTTCAAAGATCCAAATTTACCCCCGATGGATCTGGGGCTAACCACCAATCCAATTAAAAAAAACAACAAGGTGAATCAATACTTTAATCTTTTTGTGGAGTAGGGATGACTTCTTCATTAACAGGAGGAACGGGAGCAACTTGAGGCGAAGAGGCACGAGCGGCAGAAGTTTCACCACCAGATGGAGAAAGATTAAGACCTTGTTGAGTCTTCTCCATAGCCTCTTTGGTTTTAGCTATTGTAGCGCTAAGGTCGAGACCTTCTTGACTCATCTCTGTCAATGTATCAAGGCGAGAATTCATATACGCCCAACTTACATCAACAACAACCGCTTCTTCAAGATCGTTATAATCTTTTGCCCAAATTTGAAGCTCGACTTTTAACCCATCTTTCTCTGCTTCAGTAGCATCATGGAAAGCCCTCAGAGGTACGATCGACTCCTCCAAAATTTGGACTCTATTTAATGCATTACGCAGTTCTTCTTGGGTCTGGGAGAGTGATTGTACGAGCTCGCCAGAATATACCTCCTTCTGCCCTAGCAAATCCTTCAAGTTCCTGATCTCCTCCGAGGCTTGAGACAGTTGTTCAGCAAATGAGGATTCCAGAATGCTCTTATCCTTATCAGCCTGGTTTGAAGAAGCCTTCTCCACCGCCAGTTCCGTTGCTGTAATCCTCAGTTGTCTTTTCAAGGTATTCCTATCCTCCTCTAAGGCGTCCATATCAATTCTCAAGCTATCATACTGTGCCCTTAGATTACCAAGATCAACCTGCAATTCTCTTGTTTCCTGATCCGAATTCGAGATCCTCTTCATAAGCTCCATACCAATAAGGTTGATCTACAAGAAGCAAACCAATTAGATATGATAAATTATTTAGACATGGTAAAATTCACATGTGGAAATAGAATTGCACCGTACCTTCAAGGAGGTATGCACCACTTCATTGGCCCAAGTAACGGTTGTATGGCTAGCTAGCTTGGTTTTCTCCGTGGGACCTATCAAAGGTTTGAGCCATACCTCGGGCTCACCCGTCTTCTTGAAAAGACTTCCCTCAGCTGGAACCTCTGTCATCACCCTCCATATCTCCCTGCTGGGAGACCCTACTTCCCTAATAGAAGCAGGCACGAATATGACTGCAACAGGCACTGAGGGTTGGGGAACTGAAGAAGTCACAGGCAAAATAGTAGGCACGAAAGATTGAAGAATTGAGGAAATCGCAGGTAAAGATACGGCAGAAACCGTAATAGCTAAAGGAGCAGAGGAAACACGAGGAACCGATGAACATCTTCTCTTAAAGAGTCAGGAAACACAGTAGCTAAAGGAACATCATCAGGAGCAAGATCAAAACCTTCATGGAACAAGTACTCAACTGAATCATGAACAGGGGACTGTGAAACATTTTAAGAGGTTAAGGGTCTAACTGCAGACACGGAAGGCAAAGTCATGGGTGTAGACTCGTCGTCCAAAACCTCCTGCGTTCTCCGTGACCTGTGCACCAAAGCACCCTCCTTTTCTTCTTCTTCTTCTTCTTCTTCTTCTTTTTCAGAACGAGACTCTCCCACTTTCCTCTTCGAGGAAGACGAACTAACAATAATCTCTTGGTCCTGGGCCAGAGACATCTTTGGAACAGACGAAGCAGACACCCGACGAGCAGAAAACCCTATCAAAAAGGGAAGATTAAGCGAGAATAAAAGAAGGCTCTAGCAAGAAAATAAGTAAAAAACTTCACTTACCGTGGGTCTTTACATACCAACCGTACTTCCCAGCGAAGTACTTCCAAGACCTTTCTTCTAATGGAGTGACAGACAACAACTTTTCTACCCAGTCACGGATACCGGAGACATTCTCAACAGTACCCATGATTGCTGGAAGAAGAAGAAATAGATACGGTGTTAAGAAAACATCTCAAAGAAAAACAAACGCGAACCAAAAATGTACTTACGTGCACGATTACACTTCTCAGAGAAGGGAATATTCTCTTCACCCACTAAACCAGCAGTGGGAACATCGACATACCGGAGGTACCAACCTCTGTCCTTGTCATCATCAGGGGTTATCAACACTCTCTTACTTCGAGCTGCCAAAGTAAAAACCCCTTGATGAAACAGGACATGAGAGTAAAGATGAATAAGATGGTTGAAAGTAAAAGGAACTGAGGCTAAGGAAGCTAAACTCCTAAGACACGCGACCACTCGCCACACTAGCGGACCAACTTGTCCCAAACAAATATCGAAGAAATGACAGAACTCGATTATGACTGGATCAATGGGAGTTCTAAACCCTAGTGTAAAAGGATACGTATAAACAAAAGAATAACCCGTCTTATAAGACGTTATTCTTTGATTACCATCCGAAACATAAAAAGGGGAATCAAACCTCCAAGAACAATCCCTACGAACCAGGGAAATATGACCCTCAGTAATAAGGGTTGAATACCTCTCAACACTGTCTAAAGAAGAAGACTGGTCTATAAGAACTGGGTTTTCCCTAGTAAAGACAAATTCAGCGGGAATAATTTCATCAACTTTAGGTTCACGAAGATGATCGTCTTTACCTCTAGATGAAGAACGAGAAGACTTAGCCCTAGGAGAAACTAAAGACCTAGCGGAAGGAGGAGAAATTATATGAGAGGAAGAAGAACCTATGGAAGGAGTGGATCCTAAACTCCTATTTCTACCACCCCTCCGACTCCTAGTCGGGGCAGAAAAAGGTGTTAAGTTTTCCACATCTATTATTCTTTTAGGCTGATTTGGTGAAGATATGTTTACAAAGGCAATGGAAAATTCTTTACAAATAAAGGAGACAAGTTATAAAATGTTTCGTGGAAGTAAATAAAGGAAGAACGGTATTTATACTTGAAGACGACCGTCAAAAATGGGAAAAATAATGATGAAAAGTCATAATTAAAGGTGTCACTTCGGGACTGACGCAGCCGCAAAAAGCCCTAAAAGGTGCCGAGTAAATGCAGAACCAATCCGAGAAGTACACGTGGTATGAGCATTAAATGGAAGTGACAAACGATGCCTATGTTCGTAAAAAGATGCGATGTTTCGAGGCAAAGCGGCGGCAAAATATTCCCGCCATAAATGAGTATCCACTTACCAAATATTAATCGATAAATATATGGTAAGTGGGGGAACTATCTGTATTGGTAAAAAAAAGTTTCACACGTAAGAAAACTCTTGACAACTCAGCCATTTATGTGGACACATGAACGCGACTACTGGATGTGATTCAATAAACCCTCGAGCTCATCAGCCACGAGAAACTCGCTCTAATCGAGACAAGGAAGGGACACAGTCAGTGTGAATCTAGACAGAGTTACGGATAGATTCAGAAATCCCCAATAAAAGGCCAGATGTTATGTAACCTTCACATAACAGTTACGGTTTCCTTTGGTAACACCTCATTAATGTAATAATTAGTCATTAGTGAGCAATTATTGGAAGAACCAAACGTTATATTAAGAAACCTCCTATATAAAGGAAGGAAATATAACTTGTAAGGACATCTGATTTTCGAATACAATCTACTTTGCTTTTCTATATTTCTGCAATGTCTATTACTCGTTTCTCTTTATTTAGTATTATTTTTTTGATTATCAGTAAACCGTGTTCATCCTAGAAATAACTTTGGTAAAATGATCTAATTCTTTGGTTAAACATACATATGGCACGACAGATTCAAATACAAGGCATGCACGTGAATAGGATATGCATAAGTGGCTATACCTGATATTTTCTGAACAAAAATGTTGCATAATTAATAAAGAGCAAGACTCCTTACTTGATGAGAACTCTATCATAGATAAGGGAGGAGTTAGAAGTTAGAAGAAAACTAGAACTATTCCACCATATAAGAGTCAAGCATTAGAACTCTTGTTAATCCTTATTCTACTAACTCTCTCTTTATATAAGTATCAGTTGTGTTCTCTTTTAAAGGTGACACACAAACAATGAAGTTAAGCAAGAATTGAGAGCAAAATACCAAGGCATTTTGCAAGCAATTTCTGTGTGTTTTAAGTGTGCGAGCCTGAAGCTACATGAACCAGATAGAAGAATCAGTTCCATGTGTCTGTCGTTTATTCTAGTTCAATTGTAGTAGGACTTTTGAGTTGTACCTTTCAGCTTTCTCTAGAAGCATTTGTACTAGGTACTTTGAGTTGTAATGTTCAAGTTGGAGTTAACTTGAAGTTGTCGCAACAGCCTGAGGCTGGTTGCCATAGGGGTCAGAGGTAATCCTTAGGTTTACAAGAGTTTTGTATACATTGTTGTTTGACTCAGAGTTATAGAGAAATTTTGGAAAAAATCTTACTGGGAAGTAGGTCGTGATTTTTTCATCTTTTGAGCCGGATGTTTTCCACGTAAAATTGCTTATGTTCTTTACTTTCTGCATTTATCATTCTGCAACAGTAGTGTAAGGAACTTGTAGAAGAACTAGGTCCTTCTATAATCTATGCACGCAAAAATTGGTCACCACACAAATCACCTCTCTTGTGTGGTATTGATGTACAAAACATCAGGTAGCAACTCTTTGGGATATACAGATGGATTTAACTTTTATATGTAAATAAATTTTTGTTCCTGGAGGGTCTATATTGGAAACAACCTCTTTATTCTCACAAAGTAGGAGTAAGGTCTGCGTACACACTACCCTCACAGACCTCACGATGTGGTATAATACTGGGTATGTTATTTGTTGTTTATGTAAATAAATTATTGTGTACTATTACTGTAGTTTAGTTTTCTATACCTTATCATCCAGGTACTTTTTCTTGCATCCCGTGAATTACCTCAGCGTATCTTGGTAGGTAGACTGGTCTTTATATCATCGACTTTCAAGTTTGGAGTGAGTGAGCAGTAAAGATTTCATGACTACCTAACCACACATATGCTTTACCAGTTATCACTATCACCATTTTGAAATGTGACTTACGAGGAACCCAGGTTTGAATTCTGAAGTCATGCATAATAATTATGGGAGATCTATTATGTATGGTGATTTATAACAGAAATCTTTCAGATGGTCATGGTATAGGCTAATTTTCCATGCAACTCAATCAAATATAGATAAGTCAGCGATCTTGGAAACGGAAATGATGAATATACACGCGATCATTTAGGCGCATGATTATTGTTTTGCGGGTTCGTGCACGTGTATCCAATAATTTTTGCATATATATTTTCATATATATATATATATATATATATATATATATATATATATATATATATATATATATATATATATATATATATATATATATATATATATATATTAAAAACTCATATTTTTAAATATTTGAAGGTGAACTCAGTCATTACCGTAGGATTAACTTGATGTCTTTGTAAGAACTATAAAGTTAAAATCCCGAGTTTGTTGGTCTGTCTTTGTAACATTTAATGAGAACATGTGTGTGTAATTTCAATTATCAAAATTGAAAGGGAAAAAAAGTGGCGGGGAAGCATTCCTATTTTCGTGAAAAATCTGATATCATGCATTGCCAAACAAATTTTGAACCTGCGCTAGCTGTGATGGGATGACTGACCCGTGCTGATCCGTGATAAAGATTTTTAAGTTATCTATTTAGTTTAACATGTAATCGCATATTAGTTATTAAATTTATCATATTACTCATTAATATTTATAATCATACAGGTTTACTTATAATTACTTTAAAATTAATCTGATTATGGCATATACATTTCATATATTATCGATACATAGAAGTTAATTCATTAGGAATATGGTACGAATTTATTACTAACAGCTTGGGAATTTGGGTACACCACAGATTCAGATATAGTAAAATCTTATAGGCTGTTGGCTGTCCACCACTTTAAATGGTTTTCAAAGTTGTAATGGAGACAAAGGAGAATCCTAAATTATTATCGAATCCTAATATCTTATCTACATTTCCTTGGGGTCCCTGTTACAGCGGTCATCTGGCTCTGTATGCATACTTGGAGGATCAAACATCCTTTTCACTTTTTCAGATTTTATTTCATGTTCTCATGTTTCTCTCTTATCTGTGTTTTATGCATTTTGATAGTTTGACCTCCTCCTTTAAAATATTACCACTACTACTAGAAATTAAGCCTATGGCAACCCTTTCAAAACCGTAGCAATAGATACAACAACCTACCCTAATGGGACACGTTCCAAGATTCAATGTTACAATAGGTCAATTGAAACGGTTGATTGTAACGGTTTCAAAACCGTCTCCGTATAGGGCTATTGTAATGGTTATGAAACTGCTACCACTGATCAATCTATGAGAACAATTTTCTGTTATGTTAGGACGGTTATAAACCGTTGTGTTATAACTATACCAACGATTTTCTGTATCTTGTTGCAACGGATTAGCAACATATTGCAACAGTTATTAGAGGGTTGTTGTTATTGTTTGCTAGGTCTAATGGAACGGTTATATTGTCTATTGCAACAATCCACTATTGTAATTTCTAATATTTATGGAAGCAAAATGAGCAATATTTTCCTATGTAATGAAATTTTATACACTATAACTTATATAAACCACGAAATAAGATTAAAATATCCAACTCGCATGATCCATATACAAAAACAAAATATAAATACGTTGTATCAACGATTTAAAAGTCAAAATAGTTGAGTTTTAATTTGCATACAAAAAGTTATAACATAAAATATCCTTGAACATGATGATAGAAAGTCTAACAATAATCAACAACACTTAAGTAAGGTCTTCATCACTGCTTTTATCCGCAATTCTTGCACCTACAAAATTCAATCAGAAATAATTAAACAAAGAAAATTTTAAGAAAATTGAATCACAAAGTAATTGAATGACCAATTTGGTAACTTGAAATTTTCTAACTCTCTAAATTTTTAAAATTTTCGGCAGAATTTCCTTTGTAAATACGACTATCCCAAAAATTTTAACCTGCTCAAAATAACATTATGCTATGCACAAGTATAATTTTCAACCCTCCCGGCTGTTACAATGATATTTAACTTCTTTAACGACTTACAACAAACCAAAATCAACAACAGACAAACCATATCAAACAACTCTCCAGTCTGTTATTTTTTAAGCAACAATGTACCTTAACATCTTCGAACACTATCACATCACAAAAGAACATCACAACTAAATTATTCAACCTGCTCAAGTAACAGTCACTCCAGTTGCAACCTCATTTAAATAATTAAGTGCAACACATGAAGTACCAACCTAAGACAGTAGATCTCCCAAAAATTATTAAATTGTCAATGAGTTAATACCTAGAATGAGTTGGCATTCTTTGTTTCTACCAGTAGATAGACGACGAATTGGTTGCAATATTGTTTGTTGTGCATAGGAAGTTTCTCCCGATTAGTTATCACCCAATGCCGCTAGAACAATGTTAGCATCAATATCAATTACTGAATGCTGAAGTCGTGCAAGGACATCTACAATAACTTATTGACGGATAGTTGCTTATTGTTCCTCAATTTTTTCTTCCATTCTTTGCATCTTCTCCTCCAATTTTTGTATAGAATTTGAAGTATTTGAAGAAGGTTTAAAGCATCCTACTTACCTCTCAAAGAAGTTCTTGTAACCCCCTTTCCATACAATCTCAGACGTCCGGGATGTTCAGGTCCCATGACAGATGCAAATGCCTCAACGGACGCATTGCCATTTTTATTTTGTTGTGCTTCAATTTCGTCCATTTCAACCTACAAAGCAAATTCAAAAAGATATAATTCAAGAAAATAAAAAGCAAACTAATAAAAACAAATAATTTATCTCTATATAACACTAGTGAGATGTAATTCTCACAATTTTACTAGTGGTACCTTCATCGCCCAATTTTTCTTTTTCTTGTAGCTACAAAGACTTCCATTGCTGATAAAGGATCCAAAGTTTTCTTGTCATTTTCCTAGTTACATGAGAGTGAGTTAGCTTTCCTAGTGATCTACCATGAACTAAACAAGAGCCAAAACTAAATTTTTTTTGCCATGATTTGTTAGTTACACACCAACTTAGAGCGAACTAAAGCAAAACTTCTTTTTCCAGAAGTGTGAATATTCTTCATGTAATGACCTGACCGATTATTTTTCTTTCTAGATTCCCGTTCCCCTAATTAAGATTTTCTATATGTGCCTTTACTATTTTATGATTTTCGGGGATAGTTGGTTTGGGTTTGAAAGGGTCCAGGTTGAAATCGGAACACTTGGTTCCTTAATAGTGGCCTAAGATGGCCAAGTTTTACTTGATTCAACATTATGACTAAACGACCTCGGAACTGGGATTTGATCGTAGGTTCATATGATGGTTTTGAACTTGTACGTGTGTTCGAATCGAGTTTGGGGTGATCCAGGAGCGTTTCTGGGCTTAATGTTGAAAGTTGGCGCATTAAGAGTTTTCATGTTCTTTAAATTTGGTTTGAAGTAGAGTTCAATATTATAAAGGTCCCTTTGGGATTCCGATCCTGGGAATAGGTCCGTATGAGAATTTATGACATGTATGAAAATTAGATGTCTTTCCGAGTTGTTTAAGTAGGATTCGACGCGTTCAGAGCTAGTTGAAAAGTTTGAAGTTCATAAGTTGATTCAATTTGGTTTTGAGGTGTGATTCTTAGTTTTGATGTTGTTTTACATGTTCTGAGGTTTGAAACAGGTCCGTATTATGTTTATGGACTTGTTGGTGCAATTGGACAGTGTCCCGGGTGGTTAAGGTGAATTTCGGACCACCCGAAGCTAAGTCTAAATAATCTGCTATTGCTGGTTCCGATTTCCTACTTTGTGAATACAGAGGTGGAGTCGCGTTGCACGGTGAAGGAATTTGGGGGACTAGGTATTTTCTCTTCGCGTTCGCGATCCCCAGTTCGTATTCGCGAAGGTCTAAGACCTGTGGCCTGCACGTTCGCGTGAAAGGGACCGTGTTCGCGTAGGGGAAAAAGGGCCTCTGAGGGATCAACATCATTACCTTCGTGTTCACGAAGGAACCAACACGTTCATGAAACTCAGGCGAGTCAATACTTCATGATCGTGAGAGAGCCCTCGCGTTCGCGATGAAGGTTCTCAGGGCCTGGGCCAGCTTTGTGTTCAAGGTCGCGAGGCTTCTTCCGCGATCCTTTAGAAGGGTCAACTGGGCAGAAACTTGTTTTAAATCGGAGATTGGGTTCATTTTATCTTATTTCACTTTGGGTTAGACGATTTTGGAGCTCTTGGAGAGGAATGCTTCACCTATCATTGTATGGTAAGTAATTACAACTTAATGTAAGTTCAATACACGGATTTTAGGTGTATTTTAACATATAAATTGTGGAAATTATTTAGTTGAAAAACCTAAGTTTTGATAAAATGGGATTAGACTACAAAAATGATTACAGAATTTAGTTAATGTTATATATTTGTGTTCGTGAGGTTATGGGTATATTTATTTACAAAAAATTCCGTAATCCGGGCATGTTCCCGGGGGTGAGTTTTAGGAGTCTTCCAATTTGGGAAGGGTATTTAGTCTAATAGTTAAATTATAAATTTTTTATCATATACTGATTAATATATACAATATTTGGCTAGTTTTAGATTGCGGGACATCGTTTTGAGGCTTTACTGAGAATTGTGGACCGAGAAGAGAACTTGGAAATGAGGTAAGTCTCTCGCCTAACCTTATAAGAGGGAATTATCCCAGTAGGTGATATAAATGATTGTTTGCTAATAATAGTGGGTGCTACGTGCACACGATGTGATAAGAGTCCACGTGTAGCTATAATCATGCTTATGTCCGGGTAGTTTTAAAACTCTACCATGCATTACTTGTATTATTTAAACTTAACTTGTTAGTTTAATTACTTAAATTATAATTGAAATTGGATAAAGGATTTGTAAAGATTGAGCTTCATTACTTTGAGATTTGGAGGGCTACATAACTGTTAGTAGAAACTATGCCTTCCTGGAGTATTATTCTTATGTAGTAGCTGTTACTTGGAGTACGTAGAGTATTCTCTATTCCTGTAGATCGGGCGGAATTCCTTGGCATCATATTAGATGCATCTATGGTTCACGCCGATCGACTCTCGACAGTGTACACACTATTCTGTATTGGACCGTACGATCTTTGCATAAATTGTGCGTGACATTGTTCGGAGTCCGATTATACTTGATATTTCTTCCATGACTTGAGAATTTACAATTACTTGATGGCTGTTATTTGTTGAAATTAGTATGTGATAGTTGGAGATTTTTAATTGATATTTAGTTAAATAACTACTTATTTATTGTTCCTTTTTTTGTTGTTACTGAAGTATTCCATGCCTATTTATAATTTCTGCACTTTGTTTAATGACCCTTAGTGAGTATCGATGTCGACCCCTCGTCATTACTTCTTCGAGGTTAGACTAGATACTTACTGGGTACATGTTGTTTATGTGTTCACGCTACACTTCTGCATTAATCGTGAAGGAACTGGGGCAGGTGCATCTGGCGGCCATCCAGGCGCGTACCCCCGCTACCCGAAGACTTAGTGGTGAGATTCTCCCTATGCCCCGTTCTGCAGCAACTAGAGTCTCTTCTTTGTTGTATTTATTTTTCTGTCTATCTTACTCCAAACAGTAGTATATGAGGCTTTGTGTATTCTACTAGTTTGCTCGTGCATCTGTGACATTGAACTTTGGGAGATTCTAGTAGATATTTCATGGTTTTTTGGATTATTAAATTCACTACTTCACCCTTTCGTTTATTTCATGCTTTGCATTATTACGATCACTTGTTAATCGTTCCCTTATTAAATAAAATCAATTACTTTAAAAAATATTAAAGTGAACAATTACATGGATATTTCACCATTGGCTTGCCTAGCACCGTTGTTGGGCGCCATCACGACCTATAGTTGCTAAGTTTCAGATTAGTGAATAAACCGAAAGGAAAGAAGAGACCTTTCTCGCTCAGCGCTTAAAGTGCACTATGCTCCGCTTCCACAAATGAGACTTTTTTGGTGGAACCGGTGAACCACACGAGCTGGTTCATTCTTGAATAAAAATCCATTTTTTTAATTTATTTCATCTATTCCATGACTGGAACAGGGGAGGATACACGTTACACTATGATTTTGGGGGGGGGGGATATAAAATGGGGACTCCTTACAAGCAGGTTGTGGAGATAGTTCGGAGGATCGAGGGTATTCGCCAGTAGGCCGAAAAGAGGTGCAAGGGACAAGCGACTTCGATATTCTGGAGGGTTTAGTGGTGCTCTATCTGGGGATAGAGGTTAGTTTGTGAGGGGCCAGTCTACCAGGCCCACATATTCAATAGCGTAATCTTCTCAGAGTTCTCCAGTGTGGCCCTATTTCATCTCCATTCCAAAGAGCTCCTACTATCTACCGGTTATTCAGGATTCTTCCAGTGGGTGTCTAGGTCCCTAGGCTCAGACTCAGAGTCATTCATCTTCCGCACCGAGAGGATGATACAAGTGTAGAGAGCTTGGTCATGTGAGGAGATGCTTCCCCAGGCTTCGGGTCAAGGAAGCACAACAGGCCATCATCCCATGATCAGCGTTGCAACACCAGCCGTCTGGCCGACCTGAGGCAGAGGGCACGACGGTAGGGGTCGCCCTAAAGGTGGAGGCCAATCAAGTGGCGCTCCAGCTAGGTTCTATGCTTTTCTAGCCAGACCAAATGATGTAGCCTTAGACGCCATGATCACAGGTATTATTTCTATCTGCGGTAGGGATGCTTAAGTACTACTTGATCCAGGGTCAACATATTCATATGTTTCATCTCTATTTTCCCAGTATCTGGGTGTCGCTCGTCAGTCCATGGTGCTCCTATATATGTTTCCATACTAGCGATTCTATTATTTTAGATCTGATTTACCGCTCATGTGTTGTGACTTTTTATGGTTATGAGACCCGAGCGGATCTTTTGTTGCTCAACATGACTGACTTTGAGGTCATCCTGACCATGGACTGGTTGTCTTCATACCATACCGTCCTTGATTGCCATGCCAAGACTGTTACATTGGCGATGCCAGAGTTGCCTAGATTGGAGTGGAGGGGTTCGACTATCAGTACATCTAGCCGGGTTATTTCTTTATTGAAGGCTCGACACATGGTCGAGAAGGATTTCTTGGATTATCTGGCTTATGTTCAGGATACTGCTGCAGATCCTACGATTGATTCAGTGCCTGTGGTGAGAAAGTTCTCCGATGTGTTTCCTTTTGTTCCAGGCATGCCACTAGATCGTGATATCAATTTCTGTATTGATTTGGTGCCAGGTGCCCAGCCTATCTCTATTCCACTGCGCTGTATGTCTCTGAAAGAATTGAAAGAGTTGAAGTAACTTTGAGGAGTTTCTAGTAAAGGGGTTCGTCAGGTCGAGTGTGTCTCCTTGGGGTGCACCAGTGTTGTTCGTGAAAAATAGGGATGGGACTCTGCGGATGGGCATTTATTACCGCCAGTTGAACAAAGTTACCATTAAGAACAAGTACCTGTTGCTGCATATTAATGATTTGTTTGACTAGTTGTAGGGTGCCGGGGTGTTCTCGATGATTGACTTTTGAGATACGAGTATCACCAGCTGAAGATTCCTGCTTCGGATGTACCGAAGACGACTTTCTGGATTAGATATGGGCACTACGAGTTTCTTGTGATGTCCTTCAGCTTGACCAACACCCCACAGAGTTTATTAATTTGATGAACTGGGTGTTCAGGCCATATTTTGACTAATTTCTCATTGTCTTCATTGATGACATATTGATCTACTCGCATAGGATGGAGGAGAATGAGCAGCATTTGAGAGTTTTGCTTCAGACCTTGCGGGAATAGAAGTTATATGATAAGTTCTCCAAGTACGAGTTCTTGTTGGATTTTGTGGCATTCTTGGGGCATGTTGTATCAGGGGAGGGTACTAATGTAGATCCCCGGAAGATCGAGGCAGTCTAGAGTTAGCCTCTTCCTACCACAACGACCGAGATCAGGAGTTTCTTGGGGTTAGCAGATTATAATCGTCGGTTCATGGAGAGCTTCTTATCTATTGAGGAACCTTTGACTATATTGAACCAGAAGGGTGCTCCATTCTGATAGTCCGATGATTGAAAGGAGAGCTTTCAGAAGCTCAAGACCGTATTGCTTACAAAATCGATGTTAGTCTTGCCTTCCGGTTCAGGGATGTATACTGTGTATTACGATGCTTCACGGATTGGCCTGGGTTGCGTATTGATGCAGGGGGGGTGAGTTATTGCATATGCTTCACTTGAGCAGAAGCCACACGAGAAAAATTACTTTGTACATGATTTGGAGTTGGCCGCGATAGATCATGCTCTCATGATCTGGAGGCATTATCCTTATGGGGTATCCTGTGAGGTTTACACCAATCATCGCAGCTTGCAGCATGTTTTTAAGCAGAGGAATCTTAATTTGAGGCAACACGGGTGGCTTGAGTTACTGAAAGACTTAGATATTACCATCATTTATAATCTGGGCAAGACGAATGTGGTTGCAAATGCATTGAGTAGAAAGGCTGAGAGTATGGGTAGTTTGGAATTCATTTCAACAGACGAGAGGCCATTGGCTTTGGACATTCAGTCCTTGGCTAACAAACTTGTGAGGTTGGATATTTCAGAGCCTAGTCGAGATCTTGCACGTGTTGTGGCTCAGCCTTCATTATTTGAGCGGATCAAGGCTTGTCAGTATGATGATCCGCTCTTGATGGTTCTTTGGGAAATGGTACTATAGGGTGGTGCCAAGGAGGTTACTATCGGTGAGGATGGTGTTCTACGACTCTGGGGTCGCATATGTATTCTTAATGTTGATGACTTAAGAGAGAAGATTCTAGACGAGGAACACAGTTCTCGGTATTCTATTCATCCACGTGCTACAAAGATGTATTGCAACCTGAGGCAGCATTATTGGTGGAGGCGGATGAAGAAGGACATAGTTGAGTATGTTGTGAGATGCCTAAATTGCCAGTAGGTTAAGTATGAGCACCAGAGGCCAGGTGGCCTACTTCAGTAGATGGTTATAGCGGAGTGGAAATGGGAGCACATCACTATGGACTTCGTAGTTGAGTTGCCGCGGATGTTGAAGAAGTTTGATGCCCTTTGGATCATCATCGATAGGATGGACAAGTTGGCACACTTTATTCCAGTGATGACTACGTACTCGTTGGAGAGATTGGCCCATATTTACATTCAGCAGATTGTCCGGTTGCATGGTGTGCATGTTTCCATTATTTCGGATAGAGTCCCTCAGTGTACTTCGCAGTTCTGGAGAGTAGTACAAAGCGAGTTGGATACCCGGGTAGATCTCAGTACAACCTTTCATCCACAGACCGACGGACATTCAAAGCGGACAACTCAGATCCTTGAGGATATGCTCAGTGCATATGTGATTAACTTCGGAGGGCATCGGGATCTATTCTTGCCTTTGGCCGAGTTCAATTATAACAACATTTATTAGTCCAGTATCGAGATCTCCCCATTTGAGGATTTATATAGTGGACGATGTCATTCTCCTATTGGATGTGTCACGCCCCGAACCTAGGGGCGAGACCCGCACCCGGTGCCTCACCTATCCTCATGTACCAACTTTCGACTAAGGGACTATGAACATATAATATCATAATTTAGCCATGAGCCACATTGCAAGATAATTGCGAATGCTGACTAAACATCAATATAAAGCTGGGCCGACAAGGCCGTCATAACTACTATAGTTGGAAAACCAACAAAATATACATAAAAGGCCTACAAGCCCAACATACTGCACTAACTGACAGGATATGTCTACAAGCCTCTATTGATGGATATACTATGATCAGAACAGGGCCCCGACCTACTCATAGCATATATACATATATACACAAGATGTACATAAAGCTCTAAACATGGGAACTCCAAATGGCATGGAGCTTACCAATCAAGCTGAACTCGGGCAACACCAAATGAGGAGGTCTATCCGTCTGTCTGTCTGAACCCGCACGCATGAAATGCGGCGCCCCCAGAAAAAGGGACGTGAGTATGAAATAATGTACCGAGTATGTAAGGAAATATACTGAAAGCTGAAACTGAACTGATAATATAATAACTGAAAGTAACTGGGAGTCAAAGATAATCTGAAGATATAGTCACTTGCTGATACTAACTCAACTCTCTCAATATAGTAAGTAAAATGACTATCTGGCCTTATGAGGCTCGGTATATATATATAACTGCTCTGCCGTAGTAGGCTCGCTCATAGGCGCTCGGCCATATTAGGCTCTGTATCTCGGCCATTCTGGGCTCGCTCATAGGAGCTCGGCCACAGTAGGCTCAGTATATAACTTACCATCTGATCAGAGGTGTCCAATAGGAGCCTGCCTATTGATTATAGCTCGATGGTAGTGAAAATACTATAATACTGTATATATAGACTCTCTGCTCTAATGTCCGGAAGAAGACAATATTCAATTGAATATGAAGTCCCAATAAGGGAGAATACTGTAACTTATGAGACTAGGATAATGTATATAAATTCGGGAGTATGAACTTCTCTTTATGCCTCGTTATCAAACATGTGTAATTACGAGATCATGCCAAAATGAAGGAAGGGCTTAACCCTAACATACCTGATTCGGTTCTCTTGACAATCCCTCTAACACACGTCAATTGTGACAAAAAAAAAACGACGGATCGAAGTAGGGAAGAATTCATATGATATTCTTGAGAAAGATTGTACTGTGCTTTCTTAGAGTCGCAAAATACCGTTGTGATCACACAGTATAACTTCGTTGCAAATATCTTAGAATTACAAATCCATATTGAAGCTTCATTCATTACCGTCATTCGTATAGAATTGCAAATCTATATATGAAAATCTTTAGTATGATTCGTGCACATAATTGTTGGCTATCCTTGAAGACAAACTGATACAATTTACAATCTTCATACTTTTTAAGCAAACATAAAGGCAATCAATCTTCTAAACTCATGTCTTCTTTGAATGATAATAACTTGATTTTGACCACCTATTTATGAACTTTAAGAGTCACCATTTCCACTAAGGAAAGGCTGCCACGTTAGTGCCTTAGTCTTTTGTCCAAAGACTTTAATTTCCTAGGTAAGAGTTAGTGCCTTAGTCTTTATCCAAAGACTTTAATTTCCTAGTTAATCTTACCACCAAAATCTTAATTAATTGATAATCTCCCACTATAATCCCAGTTAGATTCAGGCATGCTACACTTTTTAGTTATTGGGAGAACCCAAGTACTCTCTTTCGGATCCGGTAATAGCCGAAGGCAAAAAAGGGGGAGATAGGGAAGAGGAGATTAAGGATAGTCACGAATTGGAATAAATTCGGCAGCGGATCGCGAAATTTTGGTGATCTTCTCTATCTAATGAATGGGGAGTCCGCTTTTAAATCGTCCGCCATGCACCCACCCCCCGACGTCCGTCCCATGAAGCGCCAAGGAACCATGCATTCCTCCCGGGCTGGGCTCTTGCGTTTCCGGGATCCGGTTCGATCGAGTCCATCCCTTGAAGTCGTACCCTCCCAGTATGCGTGAGTCTTCCGCCGATTGACAGAAATGCCGGCCAGAATTCGAGAACGGTTTCAAATGACAAAAAAAGAAATGAAAAAGAGCATTTACCATTCAAATTGAAAATGAAAATAAAAGAATATTAACCATATTTACAATCACTATTTAATAATAACCCAATTATCCACATAATTAGGATTTATCTCAAATTACTTAGAATACTACTCACTTTAACACAATTGGTACACCTTATTATTATGGTAATGTGGTACCTTGTATGGCACTAGCCCGTCAATACCGGGTATTATAGTTCGGACCGTATTTGTTCTCAAAATGTCAAACTTCGATGAAAACTCACCTCCTTCGATTCGCTTACCCTCTTGTCTTCACGAATTTACTTATCACTTGTGTGAAATAGCATAATACTTATAATCCCAAAATAAATCTCATTCCCGAACTTACGTCGATTAACTTACGACGACACATTAACGTACGAAAATACGGAATGTAACATCTAATTTTCGAGCTTTCATCAATTTATATATGGTGTAGTTTCACGTACTAAAAAAAAATGGGGTGTAACATTATTCTCCCTTTTGGAACATTCATCCTTGAATGTTGACTGATGCACTTATCATTCTCATAACCCATACCTCTTGCGAATAGTTTAGTACTCCTCTTGCCATCTAGGAAACTATTCCGTGAATGAATTCCAAAGGTCAGGGCATTCCCCCTTTTAGGCCTCTTTCTCACACCATGACTCGTGGTTAGAATCCTTCCAATCTTGTAACTATTGCTATCTTTTATCATGCAGTCTGTACGACTCTGACTTTGTAAGTGTGCTTATGCGACTCTTTTCTCTTTTTTCTTCCAGATTTTAGCCAATTCCTAGGCCTCATTTTGTGAACATATACAGAGCTTAATAAGATTTCCCTCTGGGCATCTATAGGTATACTGAAGTTCTTCGCTCGGTACTTTGTTGGACTTATGGATATTGCTATATCTTATTTCATAGGCCCGGTTATCTATCCGCATGAATTTACTGCATCTAAGTAGGTCATAATATACCATAAATCTTACCTCGATTTATCGTTACTGAGGTATTCTACCAAAATCTAGGTTACGTTCGTTGCTTACCCCATATGTATAAATTTAAGTCCTTTAACACTTCTTCATTACTGTTAATCTTAAGACTGATGGCCCAATCTCATCTCATACTTTGTAACTTTTATCTATCCATTATTGATTCACCTCAATGTTGATCTACAATCCACCACTGATAACTTGAAACTTCTTATGTAATACATTGTCACTAGGGCTTACGTCTCATTGGAAGTGATTAGACTGATCCACCTGGGGCGATACTATACTTCCATAATCGTATTTCATAGCATCCCAATGCGATTCACTTTCTGTGGATATTTTTATCCCGTATAATTCATGAAATCCCTTTTTTCTTTATTCAAATTATTACTTAATCTAAGGCCCAAACTTCATCCTTTATCTTTCACAATTACACCATTTTGTCTTAACTTATCTCTCACACTAGCTCCTTATTTATTAAAGACATCCCGGGCTAGAACCCTTACTTCCTCTCCTTAACGCCGGGCTTGTATAATGTTATGGAATCATAGCATATCTGTAGGATTTGAATAAGTGCAATATCATCCCACTTAATGCCACTTTACTCCATATTCCCCCCCCCCTTTTGGGGAGTACTATGATTTAGTGCTATGATGATCTACGTATAGATGTTTTACCTCTTCATTTTTGCCATATTTTCACATCATCGATGACCCTTATTCGCTTCGCGTATCCTTCTGTACCAAGGATAATAAATTTCCTTACTCGCGAGGGTGACACTTAGTATAATTGGCACATACAATCCCTTAAGCTAAACTTTTCTCACATTGCTTGCTTTAGGGAGCATCTTCCTGAATGACCATTCTCTGAATTTCTCATGAATCTTCTTTTGTTGTTCATTCTATTATCACCGGAACGAAATCTGAAATTCTCATGATGTCAACCATTATCAAATCACTCAGTCCCTAATTCATGTTTAGTTTATCTTGTTCACCAGCCCATACTAATTTCTAGTACTTTGTGTCTAACTTTTCCTTCCGGTAGTTGCGTTGGAGTCACAAACTTATTTCTCGAAATGAGGATATGACTTTATGGACCGTATTATTTTGTCGTCTCAAGGCCTTTCACCTCTCGTCTTTTCCTTCACTTGACTATTGAATCTGTAATACTGTCATCTTTTTTTATCTACCGCCATCATCCATGTATCAGATCTTACTCATAATGCTTCATTAACTCTCTTCTTATTTTCCGCTAACATTTAAGTCTATCACTTTATTCTGAAAACTCGAAAAAGACATTCTTTTGCTTTTATATCCCCTTGATCCATCTACTGGCTCTTCGGGTTGCCTAACATTCTTTCTCTACTAGGGACGGCAACCATACTAAGGTAATTTTTGTTCTTTCAAGGCTTCCAGTGCCTATCTTTGTAGTACTCATATCTAGCTGTACTATTCTAGAGTGCACCATCTGGATGTCTCATAGGGAGATCTATTAGCACATTTGCAATGTCCTTTGGAAATGTTAATTAATGCAAACAATCCATCCGCCATTTTGGGTCACTCTAACCCTAGCCGGATCCTGATATCTGTCCTTCTCTTAACTATTTCTGTTAGCCCCCATATGGCGTAACTAAGATGGGTGTGGCCATTTGTACATACCTCTGTTACAGTTGAAGATAATATAAAATGCTTATATTTCTCGGCCTGAATGTAATACTGATAATCTTCATTAACTGGGCACCTCGTGCCCTTTTTCATCTTGCTTCTTTTACTTGTTGCAACTTGTACCTTCTGATTACCTCATTTCTTTTCACCATATGGGTGGATAGATATTCTTTCCTTAAGGCTCCTTATGAAGAAGCTTACGCGTATTAGTACACACCTGATCTGCTGAAGACCTTATATTTACTCATCATCAACATGATGCAAAATCGAGTTCCTCTGTCTTAACTCTTCCACAACCACATTCAATCCCTTACCAACCGCCTTTCTAGATGTAGGCATCGTCGTATCATGAATAAAATAGGATATTGAGTTCTTACAATTGAGCTCTACCACACAATCTAGAGTAAGAAGAAAGAGTGACATTCTTAAATGCCCTGTAGCCTCCTGCTTATAAGTGTGGTGCACAAGACACCCTTAAACAAGTCTCTACTAGAAACGACTTGTAAACTCCCTAGGATAGAACTGCTCTGATACCACTTTTTTAATGATCCGAACCTGCGGGCAAGACCGGCACCCGGTGCCTCACCTATCCTCGCAAGGGAATCTGAACACATAATATCATACTTTGGCCATGGGCCACATTGCAAGGTAATTGCGAATGCAGACTAAACATCAATATAAAGCTGGGATGACAAGGCCGTCATAACTACTATAGTTGGCAAACCAACAAAATATACATAAAAGGCCTACAAGCCCAACATACTGCACTAACTGACAGGATACGTCTACAAGACTCTAATGGTGGATATAATGTGACTGGAATAGAGCCCTGACCTACTCATAGCATATATACATATATTCACAAGATGTACATAAAGCTTTAGACCCGGGAACTCTGAAGGGCATAGAGCTTACCGATCAAGCTGGACTCGGGCAACACCTAATGAGGAGGTCTACCCGTCTGTCTGTCTAAACCTGCACGCATGAAATGCAGCGCCCCAGGAAAATGGGCGTCAGTACGAAATGATATACCGAGTATGTAAGGAAATATACTGAAAGCTGAAATTGAACTGATAATATAATAACTGAAAGTAACTGGGAGTCAATGATAATCTGAAGATATACTCACCTGTTGATACTGACTCAACTCTCTCAATATAGTAAGTAAAATAGTTGTCCGGACTTATAAGGCTCGGTATATATATAGCTGCTCTGCCGTAGTAGGCTCGCTCATAGGCACTCGACCATACTAGGCTCTGTATCTCGGTCATTCTTGGCTCGCTCATAGGCACTCGACCACAATAGACTCAGTATATAACTTACCATCTGACTAGAGGTTTCCCAATAGAGGCCTGCCCATTGGTTATAGCTCGATGGTAGTGAAAAATACTATAATACTATATATATAGACTCTCTTCTCTCTTGGCTAGAAAAAGACAATACTCAATTGAATATGAAGTCCCGATAAGGGAGAATACTGTTACTTATGAGACTAGGATAACGTATATAAATTCGGGAGTATGAACTTCTCTTTATGCCTCGTTATCAAACATGTGTAATTACGAGATCATGCCAAAATGAAGGAAGGGCTTAGCCTTAACATACATGAGTCGATTCTCTTGACAATCCCTCTAACACAAGTCAATTGTGACAAATCACATAACGGCGGATCGAAGTAGGGAAAAATTTGCATCATATTCTTGAGAAAGACTGTACTGTGCTTTCTTAGAGTCCCAAAATCCCGTTGTGATTACACAGTATAACTTCGTTGTAAATCTCTTAAAATTACAAATCCATATTGAAGCTCCATCTGTTTCCGTCATCCGTATAGAATTGCAAATCTATATATGAAAATCGTTAGTATGATTCGTGCGCACAGTTGTTGGCTATCCTTGAAGACAAACTGATACAATTTGCAATCTTCATACTTTTCAAAGTTTAAGCAAAATTAAAGGCAATCAATCTTCCAAACTCATGTATTCTTTAAATGATAAGAACTTGATTTTGTTCGCCTATTTATGAACTTTAAGAGTCACCATTTCCCCTAAGGCAAGGGTGGCACGTTAGTGCCTTAGTCTTTATCCAAAGACTTTAATTTCCTAGGTAAGAGTTAGTGCCTTAGTCTTCATCCAAAGACTTTAATTTCCTAGTTAATCTTACCACCAAAATCGTAATTAATTGATAATCTCCCAGTATAATCAATAATGACCCAATTATCCACATAATTAGGAATTATCACAAATTACTTAAAATACTACTCACTTTAACACACTTTGTACACCTTACTATTATGGTCATTGTACCTTGTATGGCACTAGTCCGTAGATACCGGGTATTATAGTTCGGATCGTATTTTTTCTCAAAATGTCAAACTTCGACGAAAACTCATCTCCTTCAATTTTCTTACCCTCTCACCTTCACGAATTTACTTATCACTTGTTTGAAATAACATAATACCTATAATCCCAAAATAAATCTCATTCCCAAGTTATGATGAAACTTTAATGTATGAAAATACGGAATGTAACATCTCATTTCCGAACTTTCATCAATTTATTTATGGTGTACTTTCACGTATTAAAATAAAAATGTGGGTGTAACAGGATGGTTTGAGCCCGGTGAGGCTAGGTTAGATGACACTGATTTAGTGAAGGATGCCTTGGAGAAGGTAAAGTTGATTCAGGAGAAACTTCGCATAGCACAGTCCCGATAGAAGAGTTACGCAGACCGGAAGGCATGTGATTTATTATTTATGGTGGGCGAGAAGTTTCTCTTGAAAGTCTCTCTGGTGAAGGGAATCATGAGGCTTGGGAAGAAGGGCAAGCTAAGCCCACCATTTGAGGTGTATATGCGAGTTGGGGAGGTTGCTTATGAGCTTGCTTTGCCTCTCAATATATCGGGATTTCATCCGATTTTTCATGTGTCTATGCTCCAAAATATCATGTCGATAGGTCGCATGTGTTGGATTATAGCGCAGTTTAGCTAGATGAGAGCTTCAGTTACGAGGAGGAGCCAGTTGCCATTATTGACAGGTAGGTTTCCCATTTGAGGTATAAGAAGCTTTTAGCGGTAATGGTCCAGTGGAGGGGTCAACTAGTCAAGGAGGCGATGGGAGACTGAGGAGGACATTTGGAGAAGATATCCACACCCATTTAGCACTCCAAGTATGATTCTAGACCCGTTCGAGGATGAACATTTGTTTAAGAGGTGGAGAATGTAAAGACCCGTCCGGTCGTTTTGCTTTTTAAATCCCCTTTACTCTAATTAAGACTCCCCATATGTTTCTTTATTTTTTTATGACTTGTGGGGATGGTTGGTTTGGGTTTGGAAGGGTTCAGATTGAAATCAGGACACTTGGTTCCTTAATAGTGACCTAAGATGGCCAAGTTTGACTTGAGTCAACATTTTGAGTAAACGACCTCAGAATCGGGATGTTATGGTTCTAATAGATTGGTATAATGACTTTTGACTTGGGCATGCGTACGGATAGAGTTTCTGGTGATCCGAAAGCATTTCAATGCTTAACGTTGAATGTTGGTGCATTGAAGGTTTTCAAGTTCTTTAAATTTGGTTTGAAGTAGACTTTGTGTTATCGAAGTCCTTTTAGGATTCCGAGCTTAGGAATAGGTGCATATGGTGATTTATGATTTGTACGCAATATTTGGTGTCATTCCGAGCTTTCTAAGTAAGATTCGATGCGCTCGAAGCTAGTTGAAGAGTTTGAAGTTCATAAGTTCATTCAATTTGGTTTTGGGGTACAATTTTTTGTTTCAATGTTGTTTTACGTGTTCCAAGGGTTCGGGTAGGTTCCTATTATGTTTATGGACTTTTTGGTGCAATTTGACAGGGTCCCGAATGGATCAGTTGAATTTCGGACGACCCAAAGCTAAGTTAAAAAATCGGCTATTGCTGGTTCTGGTTTCCTTCTACGCGAATGTGGAAGTGGAGTCACATTTACGGAGAAGGAATTTGGGGGACTGTGTATTTTCTCTTTGCGTTCGTGATCCCTTATCCGTGTTCGCGATGGTCTAGGACTTGTGGCCTTCATGTTTGCGTGAAAGGAACCGCGTTCGCGTAGGCTAAAAGGGGCCTAGAAGGGGTCAGCATTATTACCCTTCGCATTCTCGAAGGGACCATCGCGTTCGAAGCTCAGGTGAGTCAATCCTTTGCGATCAAGAGAGAGGTCTCGCATTCGCGATGACGGTTCTCAGGGCCTGGGTCAGCTTTGCCTTCGCGATCGCGAGGCTTTTTCCGTGATCGTGAAGAAAGGTCAACTGAGCAGAGTCTTGTTTTAAATCGGGGATTGGGTTCATTTTCTCTCATTTCGCTTTGGGTTAGCCGATTTTGGAGTTCTAGGAAAGGTATTTTTAACATATATTTGTAATGCAAGTAATTACTATTTAATGTGAGTTTAATACACGGATTTTGGGTAGATTTTAACATATAAATTGTGGAAATTATATGATTTAGTTGAAATACCTAGGTTTTAATAAAAATGGTATTAGACCACAAAAATGATATTGAATTGAGTAGAAATTATTTATTTGTGTTCTTGACGTTATGGGTAACATTCATTTACAAATATTTTCGGAGTCCTGACACGTGGGCATGAGGTAAATTTTAGTAATTTTTAGATTTGGGTTGAGTAGTTACTCTAATAGTTAAATTATAAAATTTTGAGCATATAATAATTAATTTATACAGTATTTGGCTAGTTTTGGATTGCGAGGCACCTGTTTGAGGCTTTAGTATGAATTGTGGACTGGGAAGAGAACTTGGAACGTGGTGTAACGATGCGACCGGTCGTTCTGAGTTCTAGCGCGTCATTTGGCTGTTTGAGGCCTTGAATAACTTCACTTTACGTATTATGACTTGTACGCGATGTTGGAATTGAATTTCGGGAAGTTTGGAGTTGATTAGGAAGGAAAATTCTCAATTCGGAAGCTTTAAGTTGGAAGACTTGACCAAGGTTCGAATTCTGAGTAAACGACCTCGGAATTGGGATTTGAAGGTTGCAATAGGTTTGTATGATTATTGCAGACTTGGGCGTATGTTCGGGTTGAGTATCGGGTGGTCCGAGAGCATTTCAGCACTTATTGTGTAAAGTTGGCATTCTGAAGTTTTTTAGAATTTAGTAAGTTTGGTTTAGAGAGGAATTTGGTGTTATCAATGTCTGTTTGGGATTCCGAGCATTCGAATAAGTTTGTATTGTGATTTGTGAATTGTAAGCAAAATTTGGCCTCATTCCGGAATGTTTAAGTATGTTTCGATGCGTTCGGAGCTGGTTGAAATGAGTTTGAAGCTTAGAAGTTGATTTACGAGGTTTTGAGGTACAATTCTTGATTCCAGTGTTGTTTTATGTGTTCCAAGGCTTCGAGTAGGTCCACAATGTTTTTATGGACTTAGCGATGAATTTGGAAGGGGTCCCGAGGGCTCAGGTGTAATTCGGACAACCCGAAGCATGTTTTAACATGGCTGGAAACTGCTGGTGTGCTGGTGTGCTTTGTGATCGTGAAGATGGTCCCGCGATCTTGAAGAAGGAAAATCGGAGGGGCAGGTGATTGCCCTACGCGAACGCGATAAAGGTTCCCCGATCGCGTAGGTTGGACTGGTAGTGCTTCGTGAACGCGGAGGCCCAACCGCGATCACGATGAGGAAAGTGGAGGGAAAATGGTAGGAGGCCTTTGGCCTAAGCGAACTCGACTTGGGGATCGCGAACGCGGCAGGCCGGAAAGTAATGCATCGCCAAACGCGACCTCTAGGATGCGAACATGAAGAAGGTTTTTAGGGCAGTGGCATTTTGGCCTTTGCGATCATGAGGCATTTTCCACGATCACGAAGAAGGGACCATTGGGAAGACTTGCATTTTAATATGGGATTTGGCTCATTTTCTTTCATTTTCACTTGGTTGGGCGATTTTTGGAGCTCTTGAAGAGGTTATTTTCACGATGTATCATGAGGTAAGTTATTACCACTTGTTGTAAGATATATACATGAGTTGTATACGAATATTAACATGAAATTTTGTAGAAATCGTGGGATTTAGAAGAAAACCTAGAATTTGGTATTTTTTGATTTTGACCATGAAATTGGGCATGGAATTAGGAATAAACTACATATTCAAGTTCGTGGTGTTGTGGGTAATGTTTATTTTCGTAAATTTTTTGAATCCGAGCACGTGGGCTCGAGGGTTGACTTTGTTGATTTTTCAAGTGGAGTTGGGAATTGTTATTAATTGATCTATTATGGGTGTTGGAGTACATTTTTATTGGGTTCATGATTGTTTGACTAGTTTCGGATGGATGGGCATTAGTTTGAGGTTCTAGAGAGGTGTTGGAGCCGGTTTTGGAACTTTGGAGCGAGGTAAGTCTCCTGTGTAACCTTGTGAGGGGGAATCTACCCGGTAGGTGTTATACTTATTACATGCTACATGTTGTGGGAGCTATGCATTTATGACGTGACGAGTGTCTGTGCGTATTATAGAATTCTTTATTATGTCCGGGTAGACTTAGATTCACTCCATGCTTTAATTGTACTATTTGAGTTATTCCTGCTTGTTTAATTCATTATGACCAGAGACAAGACTCACGTAGAGTAATGGACTCGCTATTTTAGATATTTGACGAGCTACTTGACTTACTGTAGAAATTGTACTTCTCTTACGGATTTCTCCCACATTGTGCGTAATTATTGTAAAGTTTCTCTGGGATTCCATAACTCATAAGTATATTTGTGAGTGAGGTTATGGACCCGTAAAAGCTTCATACTCCTATAGGATCGGGCCGTTCGCCTCAACAGGATATTGTAACATACTCTTATGGGATCGGTCCATTCGCCTCGACAATATCACATATCATATTCTTATAGGATCGGACCAATCTCCTCAGTGGGATTATGTATCACACTCTTATGGGATCAGGCCGTTTGCCTCGACAGTTCTATGAAACAGTCTTATGGGATTGGGTTGATTTCCTTGGCGGGATTATGTATCACACTCTTATGGGATCGGGCCATTCGCCTAGGTAGTTCTATGAAACACTCTTATGGTATTGGGCTGATAGGCTCGACCAGATTATGTATCACATTCTTATGGGATTGCGTTGTTCGCCTCAGCATTTCTATGAAACTCTCTTATGGGATCGTGCCGCTCGCCTCGACAAAATAGTGTGAAATATTTGATAAGGAGTCCACGTACTCATAAGTTTCCTGACTTGAGATGTGATCGTTGATTTGGTATTGACCACTGCGTATTCCATTTGAGGAGGTATTCGATAATTGAGGAATTTATGTTCATCGTTGAGCTATAGACTATATTAATTGCCCAATTCTGTACTCGTTGTTGACTTACCATGCTTCATACTTGTCTACTTTATTATATTGATTTACTGGACCTCTAGTAAGTATTAATGTCGCCCCCTCGTCACTACCTCTTCGGGGTTAGGTTAGATACTTACTAGGTACATGTTGATTTACGTACTTATGCTGCACTTATTCACTAAATGTGCAGGATCTGACATGTTCGTTTGGTGGTCTTTTAGGCGCATAGACGCAGTTGCTGAGGGGAATTTTTGGTGAGATTCTTTCCATGCTACCATTCGCAGCAAACGGAGTTTCCTTCATAATTATTTACTTTATCATATCTATCTTGTATTCCAGACAAATGTTGTATTGTTATTGTACATCCTAGTAGATACTCTTGCACTTGTGACACCGGGTTTTGGGGTATTCAAGAATTTGTTTATGGTTTGTTTTACCTTGACACAATTTTACTTTATAATTTAATTAAATTGTACGTATCTACGATTGTTTAATGCATTTATCTATCTATCTAATAAGATTCATAATTTCAAAAATAATAAAATGAATAATTAAGTTGCTAGTTCACCATAGCTTGCCTAAAGGTGACGTTGGGCGCCATCACGACTTATACTGGGTTTTGGTTCGTGACAGCTTGGTTTTAGAGCACTAGGTCACTAGGTATCATGAGTCATGCGCAAGTTTTTTAGAGTCTTGTGGATCAGTACAAAGACGTCTGCACTTATCTTCGAGAGGCTGCATGGCCTTTGGTAGAGCTTTCCTTCCTTGATTCCTCTTCGTACAATTTGATTTTGTTAAAGCTTATGCCTTCGGTTCCTTCCTACTAATTCATACTCGACGTTAGGAATTGTTATCAGTCAAGACCGACTAGTTGTGAAGATGCTGCAGATGTGGTGCAGGATGCTTCTCCCTACGGATTCAGTTGGGATATTATTGTCGCCTTGCGGAAGAGTGTTCTATCATTTTAGCCCATTGTTGGTGTTGCCTACGGTCGGATTTGATATTACTGTATTTGGTGGAATTCTTGTTAACATTGTGGTGCCGCCATCCTTTACTGAACGCGTTGGGGCTTATCGGCATGTTGGTCCTCATTTGTTTGCCTCTAGGCACAATGTTGTGAGATGGAACCTACGAGGAAGTTATGAGAGATGGTTGTGTGTTGTGACTTTAGGATCAAATCGACATTTTTAGTGTTGATGGTTCGAGGGAGGTGATATCTATGATTAGGAATTTTGGATGTGATGAGACGGGCTTGATTGGAATGTAGGGAAAATGTGATTATTCGATTATTGTTTTGGAGAAAATACAACTGACATGACCAAAATCTATGGGCCATGACGAATGCCCTAGTACTACTTGTTGAGCACCCCTAAGCATACATCTAAGATATAAACACAAAATAGGGGTAGGTCATGCATAAAATTTGTCAATGAACAACTGAATCATGTGAATAACATACGTGATGAAACACGCCCAAAAGACATATATACATACAAATATATTATACAAACACACACACACACACAAACACATATATATATATATATATGCGAAATACGGTAGGACGAATCGACAAGGCTACTATGGACAACTATATATCAAAATAGAAGCTGACAAGACCACATACTATCCAACTATACATGACCGTCTACAGACGGATTTGATATTTCTTAATTTGGTGGAATTCTTGTTAACATTGTGGTGTCTCCATCCTTGACTGAACGTGTTGAGGCTCATCGGCATGTTGGTCCTCATTTGTTTGCCTCTGGGCACAGTGTTGTGAGATGGAACCTACGAGGAAGTTATGAGAGATGGCTGTGTGTTGTGACTTCAGGATCAAATGGTTCGAGGGAGGTGATATCTATGCTTAGGAATTTTGGATGTGATGATAAGGGCTTGATTGGAATGTAGGGAAAATGTGATTATTCGATTATTGTTTTGGAGAAAATAAAACTGACACGTCCAAAACCGATGGGCCATGACAAATGCCCAAGTACTACTTGTTGAGCACCCCTAAGCATACATATAAGATATAAACACGAAATAGGGGTAGGTCATGCATAACATCTGTCAATAAACTACTGAATCATGTGAATTCCATACGTGAGGAAACACGCCCAAAAGACATATATATATATATATATATATATATATATATATATATATATATATATATATATATATATATATATATANTATGCGGAATACTGTAGGACGAGCCGACAAGGCTGCTATGGACAACTATATATCAAAATAGAAGCCGACAAGACCACATACTATCCAAATATATATGACCGTCTACAAACCTCTAATAGAATGTAAAACTATATAAAGGACGGAACTGGGCCCCGTCATACCCATATATGTATACAAAAATATTGTGCCAAAACCTAATAATAACTCTGGATCAATTGGAGCACACCAACTTTCGCTGAGCAAGGATCATAAGAAGGGGGATTATCAGCTTGTCTACATGCACTTGTGGGCATGAAAAACAGGGCCCCAGGAAATAGGAGCATCAGTATGAATAATATACTGAGTATGTAAGGCACAAAAATCAGTATATAAAAGACATTAAAGAAACACGGAGTAAATGACTCAACCTGTAAGTCTGAATAGCTCTATGAATCATGAAACATTTATAATATCATGCACATTCATATAAATTTCATATCGTGCCTATTATATGCGTACATAATATCATCAAGCCTCTGAGGGCATCCCATCATATCATCCCGACCTTAGTGGGCTAAATCATCAATGTGTACCAACTAATCAGGTGGTGGTGCGTATATAACGTTGTAACCATTACCCATACCCCATATACATTTAATATATGCGTATATAACGCCATATGGTCATAGGTCAATATACATGTATAGATGAATGCAATGCATAATAAGTAAGTTACTAAGATCTCTGGGGATGTCATAATATCAATATGCATTCGGTTAATATCACAAAATAAACTTTATCAACTTACGTATTTTCTGAGACCCCTGAAGAGACAATATAATAATAGGACATATGGGGAATCAATAACATAGGCAATCCTATTACTTCTAAGAATAGAGTCATTTGTGAAAGTTGCGTGTTTGCTCGTTTCATTGTATTATATGGATCATGCCAAAAGGATATAAGGGATAGCGTTAACATACCTTATAAAAATATGTCCAATAACAATGCTAAACTCAGCTCACTGCACCTTAATCTACATTAATGACAGTGACTATTGTCATGCTACGAATAACTCTCTCATATATATATATATATATATATAATGAAAGTAACTTAATCTGTAACAAAACATGCAACATTTCCCCTGATTTTACTGCTTCCTCAAGCTTCTATAAGCGAGACACCAATACAATACAACCAGCAACTCAAAAACAACCTAACTATAATTCGAGACTTTTAATACAACAAAAATCCCAAATATACCATAACACACCCATTCAACAAGTTCTCAATTAGCCTGAAATTGCAACGCCGAGCTACCAGCCTACTATCCTAACACATGTGACGTTTCTCCACTCCCTTTATCATTCCAAACTCCATAAACCACCAGCATAAGAGACCAACATGAGTGGACTACAAAATAATCCATTACAAGTGGAATAAATCAAACTCACGGCTTCTGATCACCGTCCCGTGAATTCTAACTATTAGGAAACATATTTATCAACCTTTCTTGAGATTTAAAAAGCTTAAATACAACACTCGGGATGTTAATATTCTATGAAACCCTTGTAGAGAGCTTAAAGATAATTTTCTGGTCTTATTTTGGCGGTGTTATGTGGAAAAGTGAATAAAGAGACAAAATAAGGGATATATATATATATATATATATATATATATATATATATATATATATATATATATATATATATATATCAACTTTTGAAAAGTCAAAGAGGTGCTAGCTTGGCACCCTAACATTGGCTCTTCTTCCGATGCTTATATCTTTTTATCCGGATGTCGTATGAACGAATGATTAAGAGTGTATGAAAATACATTCCAAGTCCTTTAATTTGGTATATAATATGTTCCAGAAGACCTCATATAACACATGAAATATATTGCTCAAAAAGATTCATTACAAGGAAAATTCTTAGTCGGTTTTTACGCAAGTTAAATCCGATTTTCCCAAACTTTATATTTATATCCAAAAATCATATGAGATCATTTTATGACTTCACAATCATTTAATCATGATTAAAAAGTCTCATATTCATTATACATCACCTTGGGATGCACATGGTGTAACAATCTTCCCTCCTTAGAAACATTCGTCCTCGAATGTTAAACTCCCAGAGATCTATAGAAATTTTGGCCGTGTCTACTCTATAATGGTACTACTACCAAAATTTCATGCAACAACCCCAACAATACAAATCCAAAAAGAGCCACAATCATCAATAACGCCAATAGCCTCACACGACTAATAACAGTGACTAATATAAGAATCCAGTATCATATATGTACCTAAAGGCTGTGATGTCTCAGTCCAATCCTCCGCCAGAAGTAGAAACAAGTAAGGATACCTAGTCTTTATGTCTTCTTCAGCTTCCCAATTCATCTCTTCCACATTATTGTTTCTCCAAAGTAATTTAACCGAAGCTACATCCGTAGTTCTCAATCTATGAACTTGTCTATCTAGTATAGCAATGGGAGCTTCCTCATATGATAGCTGCTATGCGACCTGAACATCATCAACTGAACGACTCTAAAAGGATATCCAATACAATTACGAAGCATAGACACATGAAAGACTGGATGTACAGACTCCAAGTTGGAAGGCAAGTCTAACTCATATGCTACTTGTCCTACTCTCCGTATAATATTATAAGGTCCAACTGTACCGAGCGCTAAGATTTCCTTTCTTACTGAATCTCATAACGCCTTTCATTGGTGATACCTTTAGGAATACCCATTCATCTACCTGAAACTCCAAGTCTCGTTGTCGATTATCTGCATAGGACTTCTAATGACTCTGAGCTTCTAATAAACTTTCCCACATAAGCTTAATCTTCACAACTGCATGTTGTATCAACTATGGTTCTACTAACTTAGTTTCCCCAACCTCAAATCATCCGATAGGTGACCTATACTTCCGTCCGTAATGAGCTTCATATGGATCCATCTGAATGCTAGAATGATAGCTATTATCATATGCAAACTCAATAAGAGGATGATGATCTTCCAAACTACCCCTGAAGTCTATCACACAAGCCCGTAGCATATACTCCAGTGTCTGATTAGTACGCTCAGCATGACCGTCGTTTGGGGATGAAATGTTATACTAAGACTTACCCGAGTCCCCAATACCTTTTGGAAGGACCTCCAGAAATAATCTAAATGAGAACCTCAATATGAGATAATAGATATAGGGACACCATGAAGTCATACCATCTCCTTAATGTAAATCATTGCATAATCCTCTACTGAATGTGTAGTCATGAAATGCAGAAAATGGGATGATTTTGTAAGTCTATCAACAACCACCCATATGGAATTAAACTTATGCTGGGCATGAGGTAAGCCTATGGTGAAATCCATATTAATTACTTCCCATTTCCAAGTTGGAATCTCTATAGCCTCTAATAATCCATCGGGTTTATGATGCTCAATCTTAACCTGCTGATAATTAGGGTACTGAGCAATAGACTCTGTTATATCCTTCTTCATTTCGTCCCACCAGTATATTTCCCTGATATCATGATACATCTTCGTCGCTCCTGGATGAATAGAATAATGAGAATAGTGAGTTTCTCCCATAACCTGCTGGCGCAACCCTGCCACATTAGGAACTCATAATCGACCTCGATATATGAGGACTCCATCTCTTGTAATCTCAAATGACGTATTCTCCTTTTGAGGGGATGTATCTCTGTAATGAGCATGCATATGATCCTCATACTGGCGTTCCTTCACTTTAGTTACTAAAGAGAATGTTGCCTTGTCTTGAATAGTAACTCGAGTATCAGCTGAATCTAGTAATAGAACTCCAAGATTAGCTAGTTGATGAATATCACGGGCTATCTCACTCTTATATGGGTGTATATATGATAGGCTACCCATAGATCTACGACTGAGGGAATCGACTACTACATTCGCCTTCCTGGATGGTATAAAATATCAACATCATAGTCTTTCACTAGATCCAACCATCGCCTTTGACGTAAATTAAATTCCTTTTGCTTGAAGACATATTGAAGGCTCTTGTGATCTGTATAGATATCAACGTGAATGCCATACAAATAGTACCTCCACATCTTTAGTGCATGAATCATGGCGACTAACTCTAAATCGTGGGTCGGGTAATTCTTCTCATGATTTATTAGTTTTCTATAAGCATACACTACAACCTTACCAGGTTGCATCAGTCATAACCCAATCCAACGCCCAAAGCATCACAATAGATATCATAACCATCGGTTCCTTCTGTGAGTGTCAAAATCGGTGTTGAAGTCAATCAATCATTCATTGCCTGGAAACTTTGCTCACAAGCACCAGTCCACCGAAACTTAGTTGCTTTCCGAGTCAACTTTTTCAATAGTGCTGAAAGAGAAGAAAAGCCCTTTACAAATCTCATGTAATAACCTGCCAAACCTAGGAAGTTACGAACCTCCTTCGCGGTCATGTATCTAGGCTAAGTCTTCACTGCCTCAATCTTCTGTGTATCAACCTGGATACCCTCATGTGAAATAATATGCCCAAGGAAAGATAGATAATTCAACCAGAATTCACATTTAGAGAATTTTGCATAAAACTTCCTTTTAGGTAGAACCCTAAGCACAATACACAAATGATCTGCATGCTCAGCCTCTGAATGAGAATAAACAAAAATATAATCTATAAATACAATCGATAAGAGATCTAGAAAGGGTCTGAACTCACGGTTCCTCAAGTCCATGAATACTGATGGGATATTTGTTAAATTGAGCGACATAACACGAAATTCAAAGTGCCCGTATCTGGTCTTGAATGTTGTCTTTGGATTATCTTTCTCTTTAACCCTTACCTGATGGTACCCATATCTGAAGTCTATCTTTGAGAAACACCTGGCACCCTGCAACTGATCAAATAAATCATTAATCATCGGGAGCGGGTACTTATTCTTGATCGTCGCCATATTCTACTTCCTGTAATCAATGTACTCCGTCAGGAACCATCTTTCTTTCTCACAAATAAAACAAGTGCTCCCCACAGTCTTGTACTGGGTCAGATAAAGACTTTTTCAAGCAAATCCCTTAGTTGTTCTTTAAACTATCTCAGCTTTGTAGGTGCCATTCTATAAGCAGGAATAAATATCAGTTGAGTATCTGGTAATATGCCAATACCAAACTCAATCTCCCCCTCTAGTAAAAGGCTCAGAAGCTCGTCGGAAAAAACATCAGGAAACTCATTAACCACAGGGATAGACTGAAGGGTCGGTGACTCAACTTTCATATCCTGTACTGAACTAAGTGAAGAATATAGCCCTTTCTGATCAACTTCCTGCCTTGAGATAGGAAATGAACCTACCTGTTAGCGATGCAGTATTACCTTTCCACTCAAGAATTGGCTCCCCTGGAAAACTGGAACCGAACCATCTTTGATCTATAATCATCGTTATCTTAACAGGAAGCAACCAATCCATACCCATTATAACATCAAATTCTACCATATCTAACTCAATCAGGTCTCCTACTATAGAATGATTATGAACTACTACTATACAATCTCTATGTACTAGTCTAGCTATCACTAGATCCCCAACAGTTGTAGACACCTCAAAAGGTTTTATCAACTCAGGTTCTATCCCAAACATACTAGCAACCAACAGAGTCACAAACGATAAGGTGGAACCTAGATAAATCAATGCATATACATCATATGAGGAGAATGATAATATACCTGTCAAAAAATCAGGTGACGACTCCTGATCATGTCGACCCGCTAATGCATAAATGCAGTTTTGAGGACTGCTCAAGCTAGATACCCCACCTTCTCCTCTATCACGATCGAGTGGTTCCTGTGAACTTTGCCCAGGGAGCATACTGATGATGACGAACCAGTTATAGATCCCGCAGGCTGAACTATACATGCACCATCTCTCATCGGACAATATCTCATGACGTGTCCTGGATAACCACAAGTATAACAATCACCCAAACCCACAAGGCACTGCTCGACATGCTGCTTACCACACTGAACACATCGTGGCAAAGGTAGCCTCATTTGACTTAACTCAACCATATATTGAGAACTAGATGCCCTGGAACTCTAACTGGGCCTTGAATATGTGGAACGATCAAATATCCTACCGGCAAATTGAGGAGGTGCACTAGCCGATGGCTGGGCTAGATACCTCGGGTACTTCTATCTCTAACCACCTCGAAACTCAGCTAAAAGAATGTGAAGGTCTCGCTCTCATACTCTTGCCCTTATCATGCTTACGATCGGCCCTTTGCTTATTCTTACACTGCTCTAACCCTGAGCGTATGGATGAATACCAGAAATATCCATGCCTGGCTGAAGTGAGAGCGACATACAATCATTAAGCAGGTGCGGATCCAACCTCATCACAAACTGGTGAACCCGATCCTCTATCTTAGCTACAATAGTGGGAGCATACTAAGCTAAAGAATCAAACTAAAGGTTGTACTACCGAACATTCATATTACCCTACCGAAGGGTCAAGAACCTATCAACTCTAGCCCGTCTAAGCTATGGTGGCAAATGATGACGAAGAAAAGTCTCTATAAACTCCTGCCATACTACTGGAAGGGCATCCTCACCTTTGGACAACTCCCAAGCCTCATACCAATTAACTACAACATCCCAAAGCCTTTAGGAAGCAACTGACTCAATCACAATGGCCTTCATTACCCTCAGAGTCCTCTGCATCCTATTGATAAATACCCGAGGGTCCTCATTTGGATCTGCTCCAGTGAATACCAGAGGATCCAAATTAATAAAATCACGAACCCTCACACGAAATGTCCTATATTCTTGACCAATACATATCTCCAGGGGCCGATCTTGAGCGTCCACTAATCGAGTCAATAGTTGAATAACATCTCTCATCTCTTGACCCGGTGCATTTGGCCGAGGAGCTAGTGGTACTGGGGCAGGCGTTGGAGCTGGTGACGCTCGGATCTTCTTTGGAGAGGGCAGGGTATGTGAAGTATGATATGGAGTCTCACTATGCGACTCTCCCCAAGCCCTAGTAACTCGTGGAGCTCAACTTGTAGTCTCATCAGCCACGGACTTGCCCTTCTGGGCGGCTGTAGCCTTCTTGGGCATCACTTAAAACATAACATATCATTAGGAAAATGAATCCTTATATCTCACAATTTAAGATAAGAAGGGAGTATAATATCCGATATGTCATGCAGCCTCCTGCTTATAAGTGTGGTGCACAACACACTCATAAACAAGACTCTACGGTCTGTAGACAACTCTAGGATGGAACTGCTCTGATACCACTTTTGTCAGGACCCAAATCGATGGGCCACGATGAGTGCCCGAGTCCTACCTGTCGAACAACCCTAAGGATACATCTAAGATATAAACACAAAATAGGGGTAGGTCATGCATAACATCTGCCAATAAACTACTGAATCATGGGAATACCCTACGTGAGAAAACATGCCCAAAGATTTACATACATACATGCATATATATATATATATATATATATATATATATATATATATGCAGAATACGGTAGGGCGAGCCGACAAGGCTGCTATGAACGACTATATATCAAAATAGAAGCTGACAAGGCCACATACTATCCAACTATACATGACTTTCTACAGACCTCTATTTGAGTGTACAACTGTATAAAGGACATCACTAGGCCCCATCATACCCATATATATATATACAAATATATTGTATCAAAACCTAATAGCAGGTCCGAATCAATTGGAGCACACCAACTCTCGTTGAGCAAGGATCCTAAGAAGGGGGACCGTCAACTTGTCAACCTGCACCTGGCAGCATGAAAAACAGGCTCCCAGGTAATAGGGGCATCCATACGAATAATCTACCAAGTATGTAAATCCCAAATATCAGTATATAAAAGGCATAAAAGAAACATGGAGTAAAGGACTAAACCTGTAAGTTTGAATAGCTTTGTGAATCATGAAACATTTATAATGTCATGCATATGCGTATATGTAACGACCCGGCCTGCTGTTCCGAGCATTATAGCCCCGTTTCCCCCATTTCTGTTTCATTATATGTGGTTCAACTTTATTATGTTGCATCGGGTTGGTTGGCTCGGGTTCGGAGTGATTTTGGAGTGGAATGAGACACTTAGTCTCTTAAGTTGGTTAAGTAGTTGGAAAAAAAATCAACCGGAAGTTGACTTATAGGTAAATGATATCGGAATTGGGGTTTTATGGTTCAGATAGCTTTGTTAGGTGATTTGGGATTTAGGAGCGTGTTCGGAATGTTATTCGGAGGTCCGTGGTAGAATTAGGCTTGAATTGGCGAAACTTGATTTTTGTCGATTTATCACGACCTCAAATACGAAGCCTGGGGTTTCATACAATCAGGACAAGATTTACAGTCATTACTTACCTCAAACCGGACCAAATACTAATCCGCGATGATCTTGTCTCTCGAATCGGCTCCCGATTACTCCGAATCTAACCAAAACCAGATTAATATCATCAATATACGCTAAAGGAGCCCACTCGAAAATTATCAAATTTAACCAAAATTCCCGAAATTAGCCAAACCCGACCCTAGTCTCACACTCGGAATTCTATAAAAATTACATCACAAGAATCCTCATCCTTTCCCGAGTCTATACATATAAAATGCATCAAACTCCAACCACAAATGACCTCTCAATTCCTTAATTTTTAAGTCTCAAATTCCCAAACCCTAAACCCCCAATTTATATCATTAAATTCCACTAATTCCATGCTTAATCCGTAAAATATCAACATAGAATCGAGTTTTAGGTCCAAGAAACTTACCTACACGGGAATCCCTTGAAATTTGCTCCAAAGCCTCAACCCGTATGAAAATATGATGAAAATGCCTAAAATTCGCGAAGGCAAGTATTTATATCCTCTACCCAGCGAAAATCGCATTTGCGGTCGTTTCCTCGCACCTGCGGACACGTACCTACGGTCCCAGGTGTGCACCTGCGAATTTCCACTTAACAGACCACTTTCGCACATGCGCTCTACTTACAGCATCTACGGACTCGCAGGTGCAGCCCAAACTTCTGCTCCTGTGGTTCCTTCACAGCTCCCCCATTTTCGCACTTGCCAACCCGGACCTGCGGTGAACGCCCCTGCGGCCACATGTCTGCATCTGCGGGATCACAGAACAACAAACACCAGCAAACTCTAATGCCAAAACTCTCATCCATCAACCATACGAACTCATCCCGAGGCCCTAGGGACCTTAACCAATTGTACCCCCAAGTCCTATATGATCACCCGAACTTAGTCGAACAATCGAAACACCCAAAACCACATCAAAACACCATATAAATCCATAATTCGAGCCTAAGGATTTCTAACTTCTGAAATTCGCCAACGATTCCGAAACCAACCAAAACACGCCCGAATGACCTGAAAATTTGAACACACATCCAAAATGACACTAACCTGTCTCAACTTACGAAATTCCATTCCGACCCCGATTGCTAATTTTCCACTGCCGACCAGAAATTTCAAAAAACTAAATTTCGCCAATTCAAGCCTAATTGTACTCCTGACCTCTGAATGACATTCCGAACACACTCTTAAGTCCCAAATCACCTAACGAAACTATCCGAGCTACCAAACCCTCATTCCGAGATCGTTTACATAATATTCAACCTCCGATTGACTTTTCTAACCATAAGACCAACTTAAGAGACTAAGTGTCTCATTTCTCACCACGACCACTCCGAACCTAAACCAACCGACTCAACACGACAAAATTAGGCTAAACAACACACAATAAAGCAGAAACAAGGCTAAATCCTATGGAACAACCGACCGCGTCCTTACATTCTCCCTCTCTTAAACAAACGTTCGTCCTCGAACGGTTCTAGAAACATACCTGGAGTCTCAAATAAGTGAGGATATGTTCTCCGCATCTCCCGCTCGGTCTCCTAGGTGGCCTCCTCCATTGGCTGCCCCCTCCAATGCACTTTCACTGAAACTACATCCTTAGACCTCAACCTTCTGACCTGATGACCCAAAATAGCCACCAGCACTACCTCATATGACATATCCCCCTCAAGCTGAACCGTGCTGAAGTACAAAACATGAGACGAGTCACCTACGTACTTCCGAAGCATGGAAACATGAAATACCAGACGAACACTCGATAAGTTGGGTGGCAAAACAAGTCTATAAGCCACCTCTCCAACTCTCTGAAGCACCTCAAAAGACCCAATGAACGGGGGACTCAACTTGCCCCTCTTCCCGAACCGCATAACACCCTTCATGGGTGACAGCTTCAGCAACACCTTTTCCCCAACTATGAAAGACACATCTCGGACCTTCCGGTCCGCATAACTCTTCTGCCTAGACTGCGCCATGCGAAGCCGCTCTTGAATCAATTTCTCCTTATCCAACGCATCCTGTACCAAGTCTGTGCCCAATAGCCTAGCCTCACCCGGCTCAAACCAACCAACCGGAGATCTATACCTCCTACCATATAAAGCCTCATACAGAGCCATCTGGATACTCGACCGATAACTGGTATTATATGCAAACTTCGCGAGTGGCAGAAACTGGTCCCATGAACCCCCAAAATCAATGACACAAGCATGCAACATGTCCTCCAAAATATGAATGGTATGCTCCTACTGCCCGTCGGTATGAGGATGAAACGCTGTGCTCAACTCAACCTGAGTACCACACTCTCTCTGCACGGCTCTCCAAAACTGGGACGTGAACTGAGTACCTCTGTCAGAAATGATAGTAACTGGGACACCATGCAACCGGAAAATCTCCCTAATATAAATCTCAGCTAACCTCTCCGAAGAATAAGTAGTACCAACAGGAATGAAGTGCGTGGACTTGGTCAGCGGATAAAAAATAACACATATAGCATCGAACTTCCTCGAAGCCCGTGGGAGCCCAACTACAAAGTCCATGGTGATTCGCTCCCACTTCCACTCCAGAATATCCTGTCTCTGAGGCAACCAAACTGGCCTCTGGTGCTCATACTTGACCTGCTGGCAGTTGAGACACCGAGCTACAAACTCAACAATATCCTTCCTCATCTGCCTCCACCAGTATTGCTGTCTCAGATCCTGATACATCTTCGCGGCACCCAGATGGATGGAATACCGAGAGCTGTGGGCCTCCGTTAGAATCAACTCTCGAAGCCCATCCATATTAGGCATGCATATCCGACCCTGCATCCGCATAACCCCATCATCGCCAATAACTACATCCCTAGCATCACCTCACCGAACCCTAACCTGAAGAACGAGCAAGTGTGGGTCAACATACTGGCGCTCTTTGATCAATTCATAAAGAGAAGACTTGGAGGCTACACAAGACAATACCCGGCAGGGCTCTGATAGATCCAATCTCACCAACTGACCCGCTAAGGCCCGGACATCAAGTGCGTAGGGTCTCTTTGCTACTGGAAGATATGCTAGACTCCCCAAACTCTCAGCTCTGTGACTCAAGGCATCAGCCACTAGATTGGCCTTCCCTGGATGGTATAGGATAGTGATATCATAGTCCTTGAGAAGATCCAACCATCTCATCTGACACAAATTCAGATCCTTCTACTTACACAGATGCTGCAAACTACGACGATCGATGAAAACTTCACAATGCACCCCATACAAATAATGGCGCCAAGTCTTTAAGGCGTGAACAATGGCTGCTAGCTCGAGATCATGCACTGGGTAATTCTTATCATGAGTCTTCAACTGGCGCGAGGTGTAGGCAATCATCCTACCCTCCTTCATCAAAACACAACCGATGCCTATCCTCGAGGCATCACAATATACGGTATAAGAACCTTGAGTTGATAGGAATACTAACACGGGAGCTGAGGTCAATACAACCTTGAGCTTCTGAAAGCTCTCCTCACACTCGTCCGACCACCTGAAAGGAGCACCCTTCTGGGTCAATTTTGTCAAGGGCGAAGCAATAGAAGAAAATCCCTCCACAAAGCGATGGTAATACCCCATAAAAACCAAGCAAGCTCCTAATCTCTGTAGCTGAGGACAGTCTAGGCCAACTCTGCACCGCCTCTATCTTCTTCGGATCAACCTGAATACCCTCACTGGACACCACGTGCCCCAAGAAAGCTACTGAGCCAAGCCAAAACTAGCATTTGGAGAACTTTTCATAAAGCTTCTCCTCCCTTAATCTTTGTAAAACCACTGTCAAATGCTGAGTGTGCTCCTCCTGGCTACGAGAGTAAACCATGATGTCATCAATGAACACAATAACAAAGGAATCCAGTTACGGCTGAAACACGCTGTTCATCAAATGTATGAACGTTGTTGGGGTATTGGTCAACCCAAAAAACATAACCATAAACTCATAGTGACCATAACGAGTTCTGAAAGCTGTCTTGGGAATATCAGAATCACGAATCTTTAGTTGATGATACCCGGATCTCAAGTCAATCTTAGAGAACACCTTGACTCTCTGAAGCTGGTCAAACAAATCATAAATACGAGGCAAATGATACTTATTCTTAACTCTAAAATTGTTCAACTGCCTGTAGTCAATACACATTCTTATGGAACCATCCTTGTTCTTCACAAACAACACTGGTGCACCACAAGGTGACACACTAGGCCGAATGAATCCTTTATCTAGGAGTTCCTGAACCTGCTCTTTCAATTCCTTCAACTCTGCTAGTACTATACGATAAGGTGGAATAGAAATAGGTTGAGTGCCCAGCACCAGATCAATACCGAAATCAATATCCCTGTCAGGTGGCAGGTCTGACAGGTCTGCAGGAAACACGTCCGAAAAGTCATGGACCACAGGGACAGAATCAATAGTGGGAACCTCAACACTGACATCCCTCACAAGATCCAAATACGATAAACACCCCTTATCTACCATACGCTGGGCCTTCAGGTAGGAAATCACCCTACTAGGCACATACTCAATAGAATCTCTCCACTCAACCCTCAGAAATCCTGGCATAGCTAAGGTCATGGTCTTAGTGTGACAATCAAGAACAACACGACACGGAGATAGCCAATCCATGCCCAATATCACATCAAAATCAACCATGCTAAGCAACAACAGGTCCACTCGGGTCTCCAAACCCCCAATAAATATCAGACATGACTAATGCACACGGTCCACAATAATAGTATCGCCCACCGGAGTCGACACATGAACCGATACAACTAGAGACTCATGGGGCATGTCCAGAAAATGGGCAAAATATGATGAAACATAGGAATACATAGACCAGGGTCAAATAAGGCCAAAGCATCTCGACAACAGACTGCGACAATACTTGTGATCACTGTATATGAGGCCATAGCATCTAGCATGGCTGGAAGTGCATAAATATGAGCCAGACCTCCACCTGAGTGACCTCCCCCTCTAGGGTGGCCCCTAGCGGCCTAACCCCCACCCTTAGCTGTCTGGGCGGGTGGTGAAGTAACTGGAGCCAACTCCCTAGAGCTGGAGACGGGGACTGAAAGAAACCCTTTGCACTAGAATGGCCACTAGATGAACCATGCATAAAGGAACCCTGAACCGATGGTGCTCGAGCTGCGTTCTGGGCTGGAAGGGCACTGGACGAAGAACGGCCCGACTGAGAACTGCGGGGACCATGCCCCGAAGATGCACCACTATAGGCTGGGTGGAATTGCTGAGGAGCCCTGAATGAACGACCTCTACCATGCTGAAACTGTCCTCTGGAAAGAGCACCGCTGAAACTACCAAATCCACGAGGCCTCTTGGCCTCCCTCTCCTCTCGCTCCTGAAGGCGAACTGACTCAATATCTCAAGCCGCATTAACAACCTACTCGAAGGTAGCACCTAAAACTCTCTCTCTGGTCATCAGAATAAGGAGAAGATAAGTGAGGCCATCCACGAACCTCCTAATCCTCTCTCTCTCTCAGTAGGAACCAGCTTTGTGGCATGACGGGCTAGCTCTTAAAACCTCATCTCATACTGCATCACTGTCAACTCACCCTGGCGCAGCTGCTCAGACTGCCTAAGCAGCTCCTCTCTGTGAGACTGGGGAACATACTTATCTAAGAAGAGAGTAGAGAACTGCTGCCAAGTAAGGGGTGCTGCACCAACAGGCCTACGCCTCTCATAAGACTCCCACCAAGTATAAGCAGCCCTTGAGAACTGGAAGGTAGTAAACAAGACCCCACTTGTCTCTAGTATCCCTGCAGTGCGAAGCATCCTCTAACACTTGTCCAAGAAACCCTGGGCATCCTCACCATCAGCATCATTGAATGTCGGAGGCTGAAGTCTACTGAATCTCTCCAACCTGCATTGCTCATCATCTGTCATGACTGGAATCACAAAATCCTGAGTTGGGGCAACTGGCTGGGTTGGAACTGCCTCCAGGGTCTGAAGCCCATGAATAACCTGCTCAAGTGTACGGGCAGTTGGAGTCTGAGTACCTCCCCCGGCCTGAGAAGTAGCAGCAGTAGAAGAAACAACGACTGCCTGTGCAAGACTGGTGCACACAGTCAAAATCTAAGCCACAGTCTCCTGAAGCCCTGGAATCACAATAGGCACTGCCGGTGCGTGTGCGGGTCCCGCTGGAGCATCTACGGTGGGGACTTGATCCTGAACAGTAGGTGGATCCATGGGTACTGCCCCGGCTGCTGCGCAGGCCACACCCCTCCCTCTGCCACGGCCTCGACCTCTCGCTGTTCTAGTTGGTGTCTAGTCACCCTGATCGATAGCGCGAGTCCTCACCATCTGTGAGAGAATGAAAACAACAAAAGTTTAGTTTTGGGAATCAACAGATTTGCACGACAGCATTCAAGAATGTGAGATTTTTCCTAAGGGTTTTGCAGCCTCTCGAAGATAAGTATAGACGTCTCTGTACCGATCCTCAAGACTCTACTAAACCTGCTCATGACCGGTGTGTCCTATGTAATCTAGGGCTATGATACCAATTTGTCACAACCCCAAATGATGACCCCTATCATGATACTAGGCTAGCCAATCCACCAGGAAAATAACATAAGGACTTTCGTTTAAATTCGAAACTATTCGATATTCCACAAAATTCATCCGGTTAAGCAGTTTAAAGCAACAAAATGAATAAAATAGTTTATACACTGCCCCAGATCCTGGAGTCAACCGTCATAAGCATCTACAAATAACACCACATACAACTATTTCCTTACTACAACCAGTTCTAGGAAATGATATCAAATAACAGGATAATAAGGGAAATAGGGCATGCTGCGGACGCCAAACAGCTACCTCAAAATCCGGAACAAAACTCCAAGAGAATGTGAAAGCAGTTAGCCCTCAGATCCAGCTTCTGAATCTGCACACAAGGTGCAGGGAGTAATGTGAGTACACCAACTCATCAGTAATGAAAGTAAATAATGTCTAAGGCAACGAAACACGTAAAGGTAGTCATAAATACACAGAGAATGAACTCCTTTCAGAAAATACAAATACGATGCCTTAAAACATTTAAAAATCATTTTTCAGTAAAATATCATTTGAAATGTGCCTTCTCACAAATCCCATAGAAATCAAGGTAATTTAATATAGAAATGATAGAAATCATAGATAGCCTCTCGGGCAAAAACATATATCATAAATCGCCCCTGGGCATAACATCCCTCAGAATCAGTCACTCAGCATACTTCACCATCACTTTGTATCATCTCCACGTGCAACCTCACATTCACCCATGCCTCCCAATCACTCGTCACTCAGCACTCAGCACTCGCACTCGCACTCACACTCACACTCAGTAGGTACCTGCGCTCACTGGGGGTGTGTACAGACTCCGGAGGGGCTCTTACAGCCCAAACGTTAATATCAAGCCATCTCGTGGCATAATCACTCAGGCTCTCGACCTCTCACATATCATAAACAATGTAACATATTGCGGCGTGCAGCCCGATCCCATAGCATCCTTACAACATAGGCCCTCGACCACACTCAGTCAAAAATCTCTCAAAAAGCCACTCGGGCTATTAGTAAAATGGGGTACTCGACCCAAAAATATAATTTTATATCTCAAAAAAGTGTAAATAAGATTGAGTTTCAAAATCAGTTATACATAATATGGCTTAGTGTAAATTATAAGTAAACACAATGAGGAATAACAGTAAAGCCCCAAGGGGTCCAAATACATGGCACGAAGCCCAAATGCGGCATTCCGCCCAAAACATAGTAATAATCATTAAAACATGAAATATCATATGATTTAGAATCAAATATGCAACTCAGTAGTTTCCATGGGATGGACCGAGTTACAATCCCCGATCAGTGCACGCCACACACTCGTCATCTAGCATGTGCGCCACTCCAAAATTAGTGAGAAAATACATAGTCCGGGGTTTCATACCCTCATGACAAGATTTACAGTCATTACTTACCATAAACTGGCCCAAATACAAATCCGTGATGCTCTTGCCTCTCGAATCGGCTCCCGATTGCTGCGAATCTAACCAAAACCAGATTAATATCATCAATATACACTAAAGGAACAAAGCCCACTCAAAAATTATCAAATTTAACAAAAAATCCCGAAATTACCCAAACCCGACCCCCAAGCCCACGTCTCGGAATTATATAAAAATCACATCACAAGAATCCTGATCCTATCCCAAGTCTATACATATAAAATGCATCGAAATCCAACCACAAATGACCCCTCAATTCCTCAATTTTAAGTCTCAAATTCAAAATCCCTAAACCCCCAATTTATACCATTAAATTCCATTAATTCCATACTTAATCCGTCAAATATCAACATAGAATCGAGTTTTAGGTCCAAGAAACTTACCTCCATGGAAATCCCTTTTCAATTTGCTCCCAAAGTCTCAGCCGTTATGAAAATATGATGAAAATGCCTAAAATTCACGAAGGTAAGTATTTATATCCTCTGCCCAGCAAAAACCGCATCTGCGACCTTTTCCTCGGACCTGCAGACTCCACCTGCGGTCCCAGGTGCGCACCTATGAATTCCTACTTAACAGACCACTTCCGCACCTACACTCCACTTACCGCATCTGCAGACTTGCAGGTGCGGCCCAAACTTCTGCTCCTGCGGTTCCTTCCTAGCTCCCCCATTTTTGCACCTCGCGATGGCTAACTCGCACCTGCGGTGGCGGCACCTGCTATAACGACCCGACCGTTCATTTTGTGTTATCGTACCCCGTTCCCCTACATGAAACTTCCCATAGCAGATTTTTATGATTTATGACTTGCGGGGACTGGTGGTCTGGGATTCTGAAGAGTTTAGAGTGCTATAGGAACAAATGGTTCATTAAGGTTGGCCTTTAAGGCCAACTTTGACTTCGGTCAACATTTTGGGCAAACGACCTCAAAATCGAGTTTCATCGATAGCTTCGTGTGATGATTTTGGACCTGGGCGTATGCTCGGAATGGGTTTCTTATGACCCGGGAGCGTTTCGGCGCCCAATATTGAAATAAGAAGTTCCTTAAGTTCCTATTGTGGTTTTGGACGTGTTTTTGTGTTATCGAGGTCCGAATGGAATTTTGAGATTGGGAATAGTTCCGTTATGTCATTTATGACTTTCCTGCAAAATTTGGTATCATCCCGAGTAGTATAGGTTGGTTCAGCGTGTTGTTAGCGAAGTCTAGAAAACATAAAGTTCCTAAGTTTGGTTCTTGGGGTTTTGAGCTGTGATTTTGCGTTTTAGCATTTTTGGGTGTTTCGAAGGCTCGAGTGAGTCCGTATTATGATTTGGGACTTGTTGGCATTTTTGGACGAGGGATCAGGTAGGCCCAGGGGCCTCCCGTGCACCCAACGAGGCTAAAAACCAGCTAAAATAGCTGCTGGTGCAACTGATCTGGTGTGACCGCAGGTGTGGTTACCCAGTCGCAGGTGCGGGATCGGTATTGCGATCCCAAGAATTGCAGGTGTGATCCCAGGTGAGATCGCCCCCTTTCTCACAGGTGCGGACAAAAGTCCGCAGAAGCGGAACCGTTGGTGCGGACATCCCTCCGCATGTGCGAACCAAGCCCTTCCCGTCCAGTTCCGTAGGTGCGAGCCCCACCTCGCAGGCGCAAGACCGCAGGTGCGGTCCCCGAGCTGCAGGTGTGGAATCCCTGTAGGCCAGGCAGTATATATTTTTTGAAACTCAGGATTTCACCCCATTCATTCATTCTCCTCAACCATTAGAGTCTTGTGAGCTTGGGGAGAGCACACCACGACCTAGCTACTGTCAAGGTAAGTTAATTCTACCTCAACACTAGTTTAATTCATGATCTTCTAGCTAAATCAACTACTAAATAATTGAAAATCAAGAATTTGGTAGTAATTTAGGGTTCATGAGAAATTGGTGAATTACCCATTTATTGCCATAAATACAAGTACAAATCATATATTAACGATCCTTAGGCTTCGGGTGTTCGATTCCTCCGTGAGTTTTCGGAATTCGAGCGTGCGGGCCCGGGGTTGGATTTTGGGAATTCTTCAAGAATGTTAAATTATTGAATAAGTAGGATAATTTCCCTACTTTGAGCATGCATTGATGTTATTGTACCATATTTGGCTAGTTGCGAGTCCTCAGGTGTAGAGTTCGAAGTTCGGGCGCTTCCATGGTCTGAGGGGTGGATTCGACACGAGGTCAGTCTCCTTTCTAACCTTGTAAGACGAAATTGTCCCCATAGGTGTTATATATGTTGTGGGTAATTGTTTTTGGGGCTACGTGCATACAAAGTGACGAGAGTCCGTACGTAGCGACTATCATGCTATGTCGGGTAGTTTTAGGGCTCACAAGCATGTCTCTATGTGCCTTATATGTAACTTTGGGTGTTCTTTGAGCTGCCTATTGCTTTTGAATTGATATGGAAATGTGGAAAGTTTCACTTGAAATCCCAGTTGATTAATCTCTGCTACAGGTATAGCCCCTACTGAGTTATTGATATTTCAGTATATATATATAAGTACATATGAGAGTCAGCACTCGAATCGCAGGTATGATTCGCAATCGAGGGAAGCGTTATGATAAATCGGTATAAGTGTGTCAGCACTCGAATCGCAGGTATGATTCGGGATTGAGGGAATCTTTATGGTAATTGTATATAAGTGTGTCAGCACTCGAATCGCAAGTATGATTTGCGATCGAGGGAAGCTTTTTGGAAATTGTATATAAATGTGTCAGCACCCGAGTTGCAGGTATGATTCGCGAGCGAGGGAAGCTTTACGTCTATTCAGTGTCTAGATATTTCCTTAGGACTCCGACTGGTTGTCTTACCCTTGTGTGCGCTTGGCTATTTGGTACAGTTTCCATTGATATTGACTTGACAGATATTTAGGGGAAAAAGGAAAGTGTACATTGTTGCTTATTTTCAGTAGTTTCCTGGATTTCTATATTTGCTAGGTATCTGCTGCCTACTGTCTCACATATTTACTGCATTTTGTTATATCCTATTTTGTATTATTACTGTTTGACCTTAGTGAGTGTTATGTCGACCTCTCGTCACTACCTCTTCGAGGTAAGGCGGGATACCCACTGGGTACATATATATTTATGTACTCATGATGCACTTCTGTACTTAATTGTACAGGTTCTGAGGATGGTGTTTCTGGTTATCCCACCGGAGCTTGACATATATCCTGGACCGGACTCCACGGTGAGCTGTCTCCGTTGGCGGTTCTCAGCAGTGCTATAGAGTTATCTTTTGTTTATTTCTGTCTACTCCTCTCAGACAGCAGTACAGTTTGTATCATCTTTTGTATATTCTACTAGTTCGCCTGTTGACTTGTGACACTAGTTCCTGGCACACACATTGTAGAATCTTTATTTTGGGACTGTATGTATATTGGATTACGATCATTGTGGCTGTATTTACTTAAGTTGGTCAATGTTTCCGCTGTTATTTAAATGATCTAAGGTTTAAACTTTGGGAATATGTGGGGTTGGTATGTTAAATAAGGATAATCTCACTAGTAAACAACTGTTGGCTTGCCTGACTCCGGTGTTGGGCGACATCACGACCCGTGTTGTATTTTGGTTCTTGACAACATGGTATCAGAGCACTAGGTTCACGTAAGTCTCATGAGTCACGGGCAAACCCAGTAGAGTCTTGCAGATCGGTACAGAGACATCTGCTTATCTTTAGGAGGCTATAGGGTGTTAGGAAACCTCTATTTATTCTTATTATATTGTGCAGTCGACGATTTATTAAATTCATTCTTCTATTCTCTCACAGATGGTGAGGACGCGCGCATCTGATGTTCCAGACCCGGGAAGGGCTGCTACCCCATCTGGCAGAGGCCGGGGGAGGGCACCGGCCCCCGGTAGGGGACGAGGGTGTCGCAGAGCTATTCCGGTCCCGCCACCAGAGGACCCTATTATAGAGGAGCAGGATGAGGTGCCTCCAGCAGCTCCTGCACCAGTAGACTTTACGACGGCGCCGGGCTTCCAGGCAGTCATGGGCCGTATGATGAGATTTATGGACACTATGTCCCAGGCTGGTTTATTTTCAGCAGGTCGTGCCACTTCTCAGGCGGGAGGGGCAGCCCAGACCCCTACTGCCCAGGCCGCAAGACCGACAACAACATTACATCACACCCCGAGTACACTACCCATGTGTGGTACCCAGCCTGTAGTAGAAGCACCGGAGCCCAGACTAGCTGCGGATGGCAATCAGCAGAAGATGTTAGACAGATGGAATCGATTGCGTCCTCCAGTCTTCGGGGGTGAGCGAGGTGAGGATGCCCAGGACTTCATTGATAGGTGCAGGGATAGACTGCACAACATGGGGATCCTAGTGTCCCATGGGGTGGATTTCACCACATTCCAGTTAGAGGGCAGAGCTCGCAGGTGGTGGAAGTCTTATATTCTCAGCAGGCTAGCAGATTCTCCTACTGTCACTTGGGAGCGGCTCACACAGATGTTCTTGGACATATATATTCCACCCTTTGAGAGGGAAGAGCTGCAGGGTCAGTTTGAGCGGTTAGAGTAGGGGAAAATGTCCGTGACAGATTATGAGGCCGGATTTTCAGAGCTGTCATGCCATGCATTTATGATATTACCCACCGATGCTGAGAAAGTACGGAGGTTTGTAGTAGGGAAGCATCCAGGTATTAGATCCACCATGGCTCGAGAGGTGGAGATGTGTACTCCTTATCAGCTTGTAGTGGAGATTGCTCGCAGGATCGAGGGTTATCGGTCAAGGAGCAGGGAGCAGGGGCAGCAGGATAAGAGGGAAAGATTCTCTGGGGATTTCAGAGGCGCCCCAGCTAGGGGCAGGGGTAAGTATAGCAGTGGTCACCCCAACAAGCCTTTATATTCAACACCTCCACCACCTCCCCGAGGTGTTCCAGTGAGGCCTCATTTCAGCGCCATGCCAAAGAGCTCCTACCATCCTCCAGCCATTCAGAGTTCACACAGTGGTTATCCCAGTCATCTGAGATCCTCCGATCCTTATTTCAGTGCTATGCTGAGGGCTCTCATCGCTCTCCGACCATCCAAGATTCTTTTTCTTTGAGACAGCAGGGTATGTCACCTGTGAGATGTTACGAGTGCGGGGATCTGGGCCATGTGAGGATGGCTTATCCCAAGTTTTGGGGCAATACAGTGCAATAGGGTTATCAATATATGAGTTCAACACCAGCAGTCCGGCCACATAGAGGTGGAGGACAGGTCGGCAGGGGTCGTCCTAGAGGTGGAGGCCAGTCAGGGGGAGGTCAGGCAGCTCCTGTTCACTCCGGTGGGGCTCAGTCTTCAGGTGCTCCAGCCAGATTTTATTCTATTCCAGCCAGATCAGATGTCGTGGCCTCAGACGCCGTGATCACAGGTATTATCTTAGTATGTGGTACAGAGGCTTCAATATTATTTGATCCAGGATCCACTTATTCATATGTTTGAGCCCTAATTGCTCATTTTCTGGATGTTTCTCATGAGTCCTTGGGATCTCCTATATATGTGTCCACTCATGTGGGCGATTCTTTGGTGGTAGACCGGGTGTATCGGTCTTGTGTGATCACCTTTTATGGGTTCGAGACTTGAGCTGACCTTTTATTGCTCGACATGGTTGATTTTGAGGTTATTCTAGGCATGGATTGTCTATCTAACTATCATTACGTTCTTGATTGCCATGCCAAAACAGTTACTTTAGCCATGCACGAGTTGCCTAGGCTGTAGTGGAGAGGTTCCTCAGTTAGTACAGCCAGCCGGGTTATTTAATTCTTGAAGGCTCGACATATGGTCGAGAAGGGTTGTCTAGCCTATTTTGCTAATGTGCGGGACACCGCCGAGTCTCTAACGATTGATTCAGTGCCAGTGGTTTGAGAGTTTGCGGATGTATTTCCTTCGGATCTTCTGGGCATGCCTTCGGACCGTGATATTGATTTCTGCATTGATTTAGCTCCAGACACGCAGCCTATATCTATTCCTCTATACCGTATGGCTCCGAAGGAGTTGAAGGAGTTGAAGGAGCAGCTTGAGGAGTTGTTAGCTAAGGGGTTCATCAGACTGAGTGTATCGTCGTGAGGTGCTCCAATTTTATTTGTGAAGAAGAAGGATGGGTCTATGCGGATGTGTATTGATTACCGTCAGTTGAACAAGGTTACCATTAAGAACAAGTATCCCTTACCGCGCATCGATGATTTGTTTGACCAATTACAGGGTGCTCGTGTGTTTTCTAAGATTGATTTGCGATCGAGGTATCATCAGTTGAGGGTTCGGGCTTCAGATGTTCCGAAGACTGCTTTTCGTACGAGATATGACCATTATGAGTTCCTGGTGATGTCCTTTGGCTTGAATAATTCCCCAGCAACAATCATGGATTTGATGAATAGGGTGTTCAGGCTGTATATTAATTCCTTCGTCATTGTCTTCATTGATGACATTTTGATCTATTCGCGTAGCCTGGGGGAGCACTAGCAGCATTTGAGAGTGGTGCTCCAGACTTTGCGAGAACAGAAGCTATATGCTAAGTTCTCTAAGTGTGAGTACTGGTTGGATTCCATGGCATTTTTAGGGCATGTTGTATCCGGAGAGGGTATCAAGGTTGATCCTCAGAAGATCGAGGTAATTCAGAGTTGGTCGCGTCCTACTTCAGCTACAGAGATCAGGAGCTTTTTGGGCCTAGCAGGTTATTATCGCCGATTTGTGGAGGGTTTCTCTTCTATTGCAGCTCCATTGACTAGATTGACTCATAAGAATGCCCCATTTCGATGGTTTGACGAGTGTGAGGAGAGCTTTCAAAAGCTCAAGAAAACATTGACCTCAGCACCAGTTCTAGTATTGTCTTCCGGTTATGGGATGTACACAGTATATTGACACGCTTCACGCGTTGGCTTGGGGTGTGTATTGATGCAAGAGGGGAGAGTTATTGCTTATGCTTCACGCCAGCTGAGGGTTCATGAGAAGAATTACCCTGTGCACGATTTGGAGTTGGAGGCGATTGTTCACGCTCTTAAGATTTGGAGGCACTACTTATATGGAGTGTCCTGTGAGGTTTATACAAACCACCGTAGCTTGCAGCACTTGTTCAAGCAGAAGGATCTTAATTTTAGGCAGCGCCGATGGCTTGAGTTGTGAAAGATTATGATATCACCATTCTTTATCACCCGGGCAAGGAAAATGTAGTAGCAGATACTTTGAGCAGGAAGGCGGAGAGTATGTGTAGCTTGGCTTATATTGCAGCAGAGGAGATACCTCTAGCCTTGGACATTCAGTCCCTGGCCAATCGCCTAGTGAGGTTAAACCTTTCAGAGCCTCATTGAGTTTTAGCACATGTGGTTGCTCAGTCTTCGTTATTGGGGGGGATTAAGGCCCGACATTTCTATGATCCGTGCTTAGCAGAGCTTCGGGAAACAGTGGTTCAGGGTAGGGCCAAGGAGGCTACTATTGACGAGGATGCTGTTTTGAAGCTTCAGGGCCGCTTATGTGTTCCTAATGTTGATGGCCTGAGGGAGAGGATTCTAGAGGAGGCACACAGTTATTGGTATTCTATTCATCATGGTTCTACGAAGAAGTATCGTGACTTGAAACAGCATTTTTGGTGGAGGCGGATGAAGGACATTGTGGAGTATGTGACTAGGTGTCTTAATTGCCAGCAGGTGAAGTATGAGCACCAGAGGCCAGGAGGCCTACTTCAGTAGATGCCCATTCCTGAGTGGAAATGGGAGCGCATCGCTATGGACTTCGTGGTTGGGTTGCCTCGGACTTTGCGGAAGGTTGACGCGGTTTAGGTCATTGTGGATAGATTGACCAAATCGACATATTTCATTCCAGTAGCTACTACATATACTTCTGAGAGGTTTTCCCAGATCTACATTCGGGAGATAGTCCGGTTGAATGGTGTGCCGGTGTCCATTGTATCATATCGTTGTCCTCAGTTCACCTCGCATTTCTGGAGAGCATTGCATAGTGAGATGGGTACCCAGATAGACCTCATAACAACATTTCACCCTCAGACTGATGGTCAGTCGGAGCGTACATTTCAGATATTGGAGGACATGCTCAGGGCATGTGTGTTTGACTTCGAAGGTCAGTGGGACCAGTTCTTGTCTTTGGCCGAGTTTACTTACAATAATGGTTATCAGTCCAGCATTGAGATGGCACCATTTGAGACTTTGTATGGTTGGCGATGTCGTTCTCTTATTGGGTGGTTTGAGCATGACGAGGCTAAATTATATGGCACAGACCTGGTGAGGGATGCCTTGGAGAAACTGAAGTTGATTCAGGAGAGGCTCCGTACAGCACAGTACAGACATAAGAGTTACGCGGATTAGAGGGTACGTGAGGTATCATTTATGGAAGGAGATAGGGTCCTGTTGAAAGTCTCGCCTATGAAGGGTATTATGAGGTTTGGTAAAAAGGGAAAGCTGAGCCCGAGGTTTATAGGTCCATTCGAGGTGTTGAGGCGAGTTGGGGAGGTTGCTTATGAGCTGGCCTTGCCTCCCAGTTTATCAGCAATTCATCCAGTTTTTCATGTGTCCATGCTCCGGAGGTACCACGCCGACTTCTTCCACATGGTTGATTTTAGCACTATTCAGCTAGATGAGAAGTTGGGCTACAAAGAGGAGCCAGTTGCTATTATTGATGGGCAGGACAGCCAGTTGAGGTCCAAGAGAGTTTCTGCCGTGAAGTCCAGTGGAGGGGCCAACCAGTTGAGGAGGCGACATGGGAGTCCGAGGAGAACATATGGAGCAGATATCCACACATATTCAGCACTTCAGGTATGATTCTAGACCCGTTCGAGGACGAACGTTTGTTTAAGTGGTGGAGAATGTAACGATCTGACCGGTCGTTTTGCGTTATCGGACCCCGTTCCCCTACATGAAACTCCCAATAGCGGATTTTTATGATTTATGAATTGCGGGGACTGGTGGTCCGGGATTCTGAGGTGTTTAGAGTGCTATAGGAACAAATGGTTCCTTAAGGTTGGCCTTTAAGGCCAAGTTTTATTTCGGTCAACATTTTGGGCAAACGACCTCGGAATCGAGTTTCGCCGGTTCCGGTAGCTTCGTGTGAGGATTTTGGACCTGGGTGTATGCTCGGAATGTGTTTCTGATGACCCGGGAGCGTTTCAGTGCCCAATATTGAAATAAAAAGTTCCTTAAGTTCCTATTGTGGTTTTGGACGTGTTTTTGTGTTATCAAGGTCTGAACGGAATTCCGAGAGCGGGAATAGTTCCGTTATGTCATTTATGACTTGCCTGCAAAATTTGGTGTCATTCCGAGTAGTATAGGTCGGTTCGGTGCGTTGTTAGCGAAGTCTAGAAAACTTAAAGTTCCTAAGTTTAGTTCTTGGGGTTTTGAGGTGTGATTTTGATTTTTAGCGTTGTTTTTGGTGTTCTGGAGGCTCGAGCGAGTCCATATTATGATTTGGGTCTTGTTGGTATTTTTGGATGAGGGCTTGGGTGGGCCCAGGGGACTTCCGGGCGCCCAACAGGGCTAAAAACCTGCTAAAATAGCTGCTGGTGCACCTGATCTGGTGTGACCGCAGGTGGGGTTACCCAGTCGCAGGTGCGGGATCGCTCCTGCGGTCCCAAGCATCGCAGGTGCGATCCTAGGTGAGGTCCTCCCCTTTCTCGCAGGTGCGGACAAAAGTCCACAGGAGCGGAACCGCTGGTGCGGCCATCCATCCGTAGGTGCGAACCCAGCCCTTCCCGTCCAGTTCCGCAGGTGCGAGCCCAAGCTTGTAGGCGCGAGACCGCAAGTGCGATCCCCGAGCCGCAGTTGCGGAATCCCTGTAGGCCAGGCAGAATATATTCTTTGAAACTCGGGATTTCACCCCATTCATTCATTCTCCTCCACCATTAGAGTCTTGTGAGCTTGGGGAGAGCACACCACTACTTAGCTACTGTCAAGGTAAGTTAATTCCACCTTAACACTTGTTTAATTCATGATCTTCTAGCTAAATCAACTACTAAATTATTGAAAAGTCAAGAATTGGGTAGTAATTTAGGGTTCTTGAGAAATTGGTGTATTACCCATTTATTGCCATAAATCCAAGTACAAATCATATATTAACGATCCGTAGTCTTTGGGTGAGAGATTCCTCCGTTAGTTTTCGGAATTCGAGCGTGTGGGCCCGGGGTTGGATTTTGGAAATTCTTCAAGAATGTTAAATTATTGAATAAGTAGGATAATTTCCCTACTTTGAGCATGCATTGATATTATTGTACCATATTTGTCTAGTTGCGAGTTCTCGGGTGTAGAGTTCGGTGTTCGGGCGCATCCATGGTCCGAGGGGTGGATTCGACACGAGGTCAGTCTCCTTTCTAGCCTTGTAAGAGGAAATTGTCCCCATAGGTGTTATATATGTTGTGCGTAATTGTTTTTGGGGCTACGTGCGTAAAAATTGACGAGAATCCGTACGTAGCGACTATCATGCTATGTCGGGTAGTTTTAGGGCTCACAAGCATGTCTCTATGTGCCTTATATGTATCTTTGGGTGTTCTTTGAGCTGCCTATTGCTTTTGAATATATATGGAAATGTGAAAAGTTGCACTTGAACTCCCAGTTGATTAATCCCTGTTACAGGTATATCCCCTACTGAGTTATTGATATTTCGATACATATATAAGTACGTATGAGAGTCAGCACTCGAATCGCAGGTATGGTTCGCGATCGAGGGAAGCTTTATGATAAATCGGTATAAGTGTGTCAGCACTTGAATCGCAGGTATGATTCGCGATCGAGGGAAGCTTTATGATAAATCGGTATAAGTGTGTCAGCACTCGAATTGCAGGTATGATTCTTGATCGAGGAAAGATTTATGGTAATTGTATATAAGTGTGTCAGCACTTGAATCGCAGGTATGATTCGCGATCGAGGGAAGCTTTTTGGAAATTGTATATAAATGTGTTAGCACCCGAGTCGCAGGTATGATTCGCGAGCGAGGGAAGCTTTACGTCTATTCAGTGTCTAGATATTTCCTTATGACTCTGACTGGTTGTCTTACCCTTGTGTGCGCTTGGCTATTTGGTACTATTTTCATTGATATTGACTTGATAGATATTTGGGGGAAAAAGGAAAGTGTACATTGTTGCTTATTTTCAGTAGTTTCCTGGATTTCTGTATTTGATAGGTATCTGCTGCCTACTGTCTCACATGTCTACCGCATTTTGTTATATCCTGTTTTGTATATTACTGTTGGACCTTCGTGAGTGTCATGTCGACCTCTCGTCACTACCTCTTCGAGGTTAGGCAGGATACTCACTGGTTACATATATATTTATGTACTCATGTTGCACTTATGTAGTTAATTGTACAGGTTCTGAGGCTGGTATTTCTGGTTATCCGACCGGAGCTTGACATATATCTTGGACCGGACTCCATGGTGAGCTGCCTCCTTTGGAGATTCTCAGTAGTGCTATAGAGTTATCTTTTGTTTATTTCTGTCTACTCCTCTCAGACAGTAGTACAATTTGTATCATCTTTTGTATATTCTACTAGTTTGCCTGTTGACTTGTGACACTAGTTCCTGGCACGCACATAGTAGACTCTTTATTTTGGGACTGTATGTATATTGGATCACGATCATTGTGGTTGTATTTAATTAAGTTGGTCAATGTTTGCGCTTTTATTTAAATGATCTAAGCTTAAAACTTTGGGAATATGTGGGGTTGGTATGTTAAATAAGGATAATCTCACTAGTAAACAACTGTTGGCTTTCCTGACTCCGATGTTGGGCGCCATCACGACCGGTGTTGGATTTTGGGTCCTGACACCTGCGGCCACCCGTCCGCATCTGTGGGATCACACAACGACAAACACCAGCAAACTCTAGTGCCAAAAGTCTCATCCGTCAACCATCCGAACTCATCCCGAGGCCCTCGGGACCTCAACCAATGGCACCCCCTAAGTCCTATATGATCACCCGAACTTACTCGAACCCTCGAAACACCCAAAACCACATCAAAATGCCAAATAAATCCATAATTCGAGCCTAAGGATTTCTAACTTCCGAAATTCGCCAACGATGTCGAAACCAACCAAAACACACCTGAATGACCTGAAAATATGCACACACATCCAAAATCACACTACGAACCTGTCTCAACTTCTGGAATTCCATTCCGACCTCGATAGCTAATTTTCCACTGCCGACCGGAAATTGTCAAAAACTAAATTTCGCTAATTCAAGCCTAATTCTACTCCGTACCCCCAAATGACATTCCGAACACACTCCTAAGTCCCAAATCACCTAACGAAACTATCCGAGCCACCAAACCCTCATTCCGAGATTATTCACCTAATAGTCAACCTCCGATTGACTTTTATAACCATAAGGCCAACTTAAGGGACTAAGTGTCTCATTTCCCACCACGACCACTCCGAAGCCAAACTAACCAACTAAACACAAAAAATTAGGCTAAACAACACATAATAAAGCAGAAACAAGGCTAAATCTTACGGAACAACCGGCCGGGTCGTTACACGATTTCCGATCGGTTGTGGAAAATTAGCTATTAGGGTAGGAATGGAATTCCGGAAGTTGAAATAGGTTCTTAGTGTAATTTGTGATGTGTGTGCAAAATTGCAGGACTTTCGGACGTGGTTTGGTTGGTTTCGACAGCGTTGGCAAATTTCAGATGTTTAGAAATCCTTAGGCTTGAATTTCGGGTTAATTTGGTGTTTTGATATTGTTTTGAATGTTTCGAGGGTTCAACTATGTTTGGGTGATGTTATGTGAGGTGTTGATATATTTGGTTGAGACCCTGAGGGGCTCAGGATGATTTCGGATGGCATCGGGGAGTTAGAACTTGGGAAAATCTGCTGGTGTGCTGCTGTTTCTTGTTTTCCGCACATGTGGAAGGGTGATCACAGGTGCGGCCATCGCAGATGCGGTTTTGGTGTCGCGGGTGCGGAGTTTGGCAGGCTTGGGGTCTATCGCAGAAGCGGAAGAAGAGTCACACTTGCGAGCCCGCAGGTGCGGACGGGGAGTCTTTAAGTAAAGTCCGCAGATGCAGACATTTGGTCGCAGATGCGGTATTTGAACCGCAGATGTGGAACCTTGGGGCAGAACATATGTATTCTTGCTTTCGCGAATTTTAGCCATTTTTCATCATTTTTCATACGGGTTGGAGCTTTTGGGAGAAATTTGAAGAGTGATTCAAGAGGATTTTCATGGAGGTAAGATACTTGAACCTAAAAGTTGATTCTATGGTGGTTTTTAACTGATTAAGCATGAGATTTGTGGGATTTAAGGGTTAAAATTGGGGGATTAGGGCTTGAAACTTGAGACTAAGAATTGGGTGATTGAGGGGGAAAACGAGGTTAAATTTTGATGAATTTGGTATGTATGGAATCGTGAGAGGTTAAGGATTCTGGTTTTGCGATTTTTATCAAATTTCAAGATGTGGGCTCGGGGGCCGGGTTTGGACAATTTCGGGACTTTTGATGAAATTGATTATTTTCGCATGGAATTTTGTTCCTTTAGCGTATATTGATGATATGAATATGATTTTGAATAGTTTCGGGGTGTTTTGAGGCCAAGTCGAGTGGCAAGGGCATCACAGAGTAGATTCTCGTTCGGATCGAGGTAAGTAATGATGGTAAATCTTGTCATGAGGGTATGAAACTCCAGATTTCACATAGTTTCACTATTTTGGAGTGGCGCACATGCTAGATAACAAGTGTGTGGCGTGCATCGTTTGGGATTGTGACTTGGTCCGTCCAGTAACGACTATTAAGTTGCGTATTTGACTGGAAAACTTCATGATATTTTTTCTTTTAGAAAGTATTACTATGTTTTGGGTTGAATGCCGTAATTGGGCCTCGTACCAAGTTATTTGGACCCTTAGGGGCTTTTTACAACTATTTTCTCACTGTATTGATTTAAGATTTGTACTCAGTCATGCTATGTTTTAGTGATTTCGAAACTCAATATTATTTACTCCATTTGATGCATAAAATGATATTTTGGACTGAGCACACTGTTTTATTGATAGCCCGAGTGGCTTGAGAGGTTTCTAACTGAGTGAGGCAGAGGGCCTGTGTTGTGAGGATATATATCATGGGATCGGGCTGCGCGCCGCAGCATGTTGTACTGTTTTATGATATATGAGAGGCCGCGGGCCTGACTGATTATGCTACAAGATTCCTTGTTGTAGCGCTTGGGCTGTAGGAGCCCCTCCGGAGTCTGTACACCTCCAGTAAATGTAGGTACCTACTGAGTGCGAGTGCCGAGTGCCTAGTGACGAGTGATTTGGAGGCATGATTGGTTGTGAGGTTGCCCGAGGGGTTGATTATGAGTGATTGTAAGGTTGCCCGAGGGGATGATTATGAGTGATTGTGAGGTATGCCTGAGGGACTAATTCTGAGTGATGCTATGCCCGAGGGGCAGTTTATGATATCTGTTTTTGCCCGAGAGGCTATTTATGATTTTTATCACTTTTACTCTACACCTCTTGAATTTCTGTGGAAACTTTTGGAAAAATATTCTCAAATGATTTTTACTGAAATCGGCTTTTAAGCGTGAAGACTTGACATATATATACAGTTGCAAAAGAAAGGTTATACTTACTTTGAATTTATGATGTGTATTTATGTGTTTCTTACTGATCAGACCTTATTTACATTTATTACTTACTGAGTTGGCGTACTCACAATACTCCCTGCACCTTGTGTGCAGATTCAAGTTCTAGGGCATCAGAGTGAGAGCTGATTTTCCTGTCTCAGAGTTTTCGAAGATTTGCAAGGTAGCTGCACGGCGTCCGCAACATTGATTTTCTCCTTCCTACTTTTATAGAATTTATTTTTCCCAGACTTGTATCTTTCTTATAGTTGCTCATGACTAGTGACTCCGGGATTTTTATACTGTATTTAATGTTAGTATAACCTTGCTTATTTTGAAATGCTTAAACGGAATTTATTTTTATGAAATATCGGATTAGTAATGATTTGAATTAAAGGTTTCTTTATGCTCTAAGTAGTGAATTGGCTAGCCTAGTATCACGATAGGCGCCATCACGGCCAGGGTGGTTTTGGGGTCGTGACAGTATAAATGTTATATCATGCCTAGTATATGCGTACATAATATCATCAAGCCTATGAGAGCATCCCATCATATCATATGGCCTCAGTGGGCAAAATCATCAACGTATGCCAACTGATCAGGTAGTGTCCCGCATATAACACTGTAAAATTTCTCCATACCCCATATACATAATATACGCCTACATAAAACCATCTAGTAATGGGTCAATTTACATGTATAAATGAATGCAATGTGTAAGAAGTAAGTCAATAAGATCTCTCGGGATGTCATAAGATCGATATGCCTTCGGTTAATATCACGAAATAAACTTTATCAACTTACGTACTTTCTGAGACTCATGAACAGACAATATAATAATAGGACATATGGGGATTCAATAACATAGGCAATCCTAGTATTTCTATGAATAGAGTCATTTGTGAAAGTTGCGCGTTTGCTCGTTTCGTTGTATCATATGGATCATGCCAAAAGGAAAGAAGGGATAGCCTTAACATACCTTATAGAAATATGTCTAATAACAATGCTAAACTCAGCTCACTGCACCTTAATCCACATCAACGACAATGAAGCTATTGTTAATCTACGAATGACTTTCATTTTTATAATGAAAGTGACTTAATCTGTAACAAAACAGGCAACTTTTCACATGAATTTACTGATTCCTCAAGCCTACAATTGGCGAGACACCAACACAATATAATCAGCAACTCAAAAATAACCTAACTACAATTCGGGACATTTGATACAACAAAAAGCCCAACCCAATCAACAAGTTATCAATTAGCTTGAAATTGCAACGATGAGAGACCAGCCCACTGTCCTACCATATGTGGAGTTTCTCAATGCCCTCTATCCTTCCAAACTACATAAATCTGTAGCACAAGATTCCAACACGAGTGGACTACAAAACAGTTTACTACAAGTGGAATAAATCAAACTCACGGCTTCTGATCACCGTCATGTGAGTTCAAACTATTAAGAAACAAATTTTTCAACCTTTCTTGAGATTTAAAAAGCTTAAAAACAGAAATTTGGTTTTTTTTAACCATGAAGTACCTTCCGAAATGCAAAATACAAAGAAAAAGAGAGGCGGTATAATGATTTACGTCGTATGGATCGTTCAAATGTTATCCCTTCTTTTCGTACCTTGGATTTTAATCTTCTTTGAAACCCTTGTAGAGAGATTAAGAGTAAGTTTATGGTCTTATTTGGTCATTTTCTTTGGAAAAATGAAGAAAGAGACGACATAAGGGATATATATATATATATATATATATATATATATATCCACTTTTGAAAAGTCAAAGAGGTTCTAGCTTGGCACCCTAGCATTAGCCCTTCTTCCGACGCTTATATCGTTTTATCTGGATGTTGTATGAAAAAATGGTTAAGGATGTTGGAAACTAAATTACAAATGCCTTAAATTTGGTGTATAATATGTCCCAAAAATACCTCATATAACACATGAAATATATTTCTCAAAAAGCTTCCTTTACAAGGCAAATCCTAAGTCGGTTTTTCCACAACTTAAATCTGATTTTTTTCAAACCTTATATTTAATATTAAAACATCGTATGTAGTAATTTTATAAATTTACACTCATTTAAGTTATAATTAACAAGTATTTTATTCATTATACGTCACCTTAGGAAGCACGGGGTGTAACAACAACTTCAAGTTTCAAACATATTGTTGTACCTTTGGGTAATATTAATGAATGAAAGGATTCTTACGGCTAGAGGATCAGTATGGACGGAGGGAGTCTACCTGATATCATGATGGATGTAACTATAGCAATGACGTTGGAGGAGGTCAATATGAGGATACAAAGGTTGGCTATCTCCTGTGAGCAAGTTAGATGTTGCGTGATTTTGACGAAGTTCCTACAAAGAGCTACACTTTCTACCCAATGGGAGGCATATACTGTGATGTGAGCTTGGGATCACTTGAAGAAGATGGTACGACTATCGGGAGGTTGCGCGTGCGATGGTGGCTGATTATTCGAGATGTGTTATGATTGGTGCAATAAGAACTTGTGAGAACACTACAAGAAAAAATGCTTAATGGCGAAGGGAAAACTGGTCCCTAAAAGTAAGGAATTGTTCCCTAATATTCAATAGCGACTATCCAATCTGGTCCTTATAGCGTCCGCCGCTAAAGATCATTAAGGATAAGATAGAGAGCTGGTCGTTATAACTGTTTTGCGACCAGTTTAAAACTGACCCTTAAATAATTTTTAAGGACCATGTTTCTAGTGCCTATTTTCATATTTTAGGGACTAAATTCTTGGTCCTTAAAATATTTTTGCGAATAGCTTAAAGCTGGTCGTTAAAACATTTCGCGACCATTTAAAAGCTAGCCGTTACATCTTTCGCGAAAAGTTTAAAGCTGGTCCTTAAGTCGAACATGTCAGCACTACAAAGCTACAGATTTAGCAACCAAATTTTCTACTTCTAAAAAGGATTTAAGGACCAATAGTATAGTCCCTAAAGAAACAAGGCAAGTCCATAAATCACATTCAATTTGCAACTAGAAGATCTGGTAATTAATATAAAGATGATATTGTTTTCATGTAATAATTATAAAAAATGACTAACATCAGTTACTTGCACCGTACATCAATGATGTAAGGTAGTCATAATATTGTGTTCATAAACCATTCGCAAAAAAAACTACATATCACTAATATCCATCAATTGTAATGTAAAATTTTCTAGACATTCCCATCAAAAAGATGGTCATGTCGTCAAAAATCCTCTTCTTGTAAACTTTAATATCCAAAACCTGTAGAAGAAAAAAATCATATAGAAAAATTATAACACTGTGGATGGTACAAAACCTGCAGTTGTTATACGCATCTTTCTTTATGCTTGTAAACAAGCATTATTAAAGGGGGGAAAAGGAGTAGAGTCTTGATTCTCTTTCATCATCCCTAGCAAACTTCCATCAGCAAGAACTTTGTATATTTGGTGCCTGGTGTATGCATTCTAGAGACTTGGTTGGACCACTCAAAGCAATAGTAAGAATTTGATGGTAAAAAGTTTTAACGGATAGAAACACTTTATCTGCCAATTAAGATCTCCTAGTAAATATCTGGCGACGGACAAATTAATACATCATTATATAGCCAGTGAAGCAACTTAGAGAAAATGATTTACCCTTTCTCAGCCATCAAGTCAAAAGGCTAAGAGGGCAACATCAAAACTAAACTCATACTTTCTGGACACTCTGGTGTGTGCACCACCTAATACGGGGTTGGTGAATGTTGATACTTGTTATCGGATCAAGTATGAAAGTAAAGTCTCAAGTTTTCCGGGTGAACTTTGCGATGCTTAATGTCCTGTTTTTCCTTTTTAACCTTCTTCTGGAAAGATGCAGGATGAAAATACTTTTGCATTTTAAAATTCTTAGGAAGATGTTATTGTATAAGATTTTGTTCCGACTGTTAAGAAGATCAATGACATTCAATAGGATAGTTTTTTTAATTTAGTTGGCACCGCACTGCCAATGAGCTGAGTATTTTAATTGCTAGAATGATATTTAATATATATGACATTAGTGTCTTAATAGGAAGGGAGCCTTTTCGAAACACATTTAGTATTTCCAGTAATTTCAGAAAATAAATTATGTTGTTTAATGCACTTAATGGCTGTCTAATGTACAGTATAAATACATCACTACGATGTTGACCAAATTCATATCCTAAATCAATGAAGAGCTATATAGTAACAAACAGATGCCAAATGTAAAATCTCTTGATAAGTATGGAGAACTATCCCGTAGAAAAACTAACCTATCAGTGCTGGAGATGAACCATTTAGGTGAATTTCTAAGCCACAAATTCCTTTATGTTCAATTTAATAATGTTCACATGGGCAGTTATTGACATTGTCCTTCCGCTTGCTTTTTGCTATTTCAGTCAGCTTGTGAAGACTGCTAGAAGGTTTACCATCTTAATTGATTCTGGCAACGATAACATACGAGATAGAGACCGATGGATATTGATCCTTGTTAACTGTACAATTGATTGCTAGTAGTAGTCTCAACTTACTTCCTTTTCCTTCTTTGAGTTGTTTTTAAGAGTTGAAGGGGGAAATCTCTCCTTCAACCAATGTTTAGCAAATAAATTTTCAGTCTACCTGAATTTCTCAATGTTTAACTAATTTGTTGCATATAATTATAATTATTATTGCCAATTGTTTCCATATGCGCAACCAGCAAACTCGTAATCAATGGAAGATATAAATTCCCCAACTGATATATAATAACATACACTTAATAAACAAAATAAATTGATGTTTCAGGTAAGTTGTTACTCACTTGGTATCATCAAGAATCCGAATAGTCATTCTCTTGAACTAGAGGTTGTTGCGCTAAAAATAATTACTTTATTTCTTTCATCTCATTTTCAAAGTTAGAAAAACGATCCTTCAAATACTGATATTCATTTTGAGTTGAACATAGCTTAGACAATAATTCAGCTTTTGAGGAAGTTCCACCTTTCATATCTTTCGCCTTTAATCCACAACCGAAGCCAAATACATGACTACGACTTTGAGGTCCAAAGCATTTTTCTACAATCTATATGCTAGGAAGTGATGGTTCGTACTGTACCAATTCCTTGATTTGAGCCTACAAAGTATACATAGAGATTTATTAGATCCCGTAATAATTAAAAGTAAAGAACATGTTCAATTAACCAAACACACATGTTTCTCGATTGTTTTAGAATCAACAAATGTGTTATTCTTCTTGCGAGTCTCGAAGATAATAGTTTCCAAATCTAGAGGTTTGCCATCTTTCCCGCCCTTTACATAAAAGTAAATATGTCAAATAACGTCTCGTCAATATTAATAAAAAATAGATTTGACAATGTAACGACCTGATCGATCTTTTTGCGTTATCGGACCCCGTTCCCCTAAATGAAACTTCTCATAGCGGCTTATTGTGATTTATTACTTGCGGGGGCGGGTGGTTTGGGATTGAGATATGTTTAGAGCCATTTTGGAACACTTGGTTCTTTCAGGTTGGCCTTTGAGGCCAAGTTTGACTTCAGTCAATATTTTGAGTAAACAACCTCGAAATCGAGTTTCGACGGTTCCAGTAGCTTCGTATGATGATTTCGGACTTGGGCGTGTGTTCGGAATGGGTTTTGGATGACCCGGGAGCGTTTCAGTGCCCAATATCGAAATAAGAATTTATTTAAGTTAATATTGTGGTTTGGGATGTGTTTTTGTGTTATCGAAGTTTGAACAGAATTCCGATACCGGGAATAGTTCCGTTATGTCATTTATGACTTTCCTGCAAAATTTGGTGTCATTCCGAGTAGTATCGGTATGTTCGACGCATTGTTAGCGAATTCTAGAACTTTAAGTTCAAAGTTTGATTCAATTTGGTTTTGGGGTCGAATTCTTAGTTTTGTTGTTGTTTTTCACGTTCCGAAAATTTGAGCGAGTCCATATCATGAATACAGACCTGCAAGTGCCTTTGGACGGGGTCCCGAGAGGCTCGGGTAAGTTTCGGACCCCTCCGAGCTAATTGCAAAACACCAGAAATTCCAGGTCTGGTTTCCTTCTCTGCGATCACGGAGGGGTCACCGCGTTCGCAATGAAGGAACTAGGCAAGGGTGGTGAATGCCATGTGCATTCGCACAAAAGGCACCGTGATCGCGATGGGTTGGGCTCCTGACCCAGTGCGTTCACACACCTCCCCCGCGTTCGCATAGAGCCTGGCCATTGGGCCAACCCTGCTACTCCTTACCATGTGCGTTAGCAGGGCCCCCTCCGTGTTTGCATAGGAGGCCCATGTGAGCCTGGTCATTTAAAGCCTTGCGATCGCACTGCCCAGACTGCGATCACATAGAGTAGACCACTGAGTAGTGTGTTTTTATAGCGGGATTTAATTCATTTCCTCATCTTCTTCTTCTTCCTTGGGACGATTTTCAGCATTCAAGAGGGGAAAACGACCTAGTTATTGAAGGTATGTAAATTCTACCCTAATATTAGTTTGATGCATGGATTACAAGCTAAACTAACTACCTAATTAGTGAAAATTGAGTATTTGGGGTAGTAACCTAGGGCTTTTGAAATATAGAAAATTACTCGTGCATTGGCTATGAATTCATACAAAAATCATATATTAACGATTCTTAGGTTATGGATGAGTGTTTCCTTCGAGAATTTTCGGAATCTGGGCATGCGGGACTGGGGTTGGATTTTGGGATTTCTTCAAGAATGGTGAATTTGACTAAATAATAGGAGAATTCCATGCCTTGAATTTAAATTTATATATTTGTATAACATTTGTCTAGTTTCGAGTCCGTGGGTGTCTAGTTCGGAGTTTCGGGCGCATTCTTGACCCGGGGATTAGGTGCGACGCGAGGTGACTTTAATAACCTCGTAAGAGAGAATCGTCCCCGTAGGTGTTTTAAATGCTATAAGTGATAATTGTGGGGGCTACGTACGTACAAAGTTATGAGAGTCCGTACGTAGCGGCTATTATTATTATGTCCGGGTAGTTAGGTCCACATCATGCCTTGTGTTTTACTTAATATGAACTATATACTTAATAAATTAAATGTTAGATGTGGCTTATTTCCCTGAGATGATGGAATTTGAGAAAATTTGTAAGGAATTGTTTACTGAGAAAATAATTTAAAAAGGAATAGTGTGTGTGCATGTGACTGCTTCGCAATTACATTCCGCGAGCAGAGTGTGATTTCCCCCACTCTTATGGGAACGGGCCGTACGCCACGGCGGATTGGAAGATGCACTTTTGGTTCGGGCTGTTCGATCCTCGACAGTGCATAGATGTGAGTACTTTATGGAAAGGTGCACTTATGGTTCGGGCCGTTCGACCCTCGGTAGTGCACGCACATGACTATCTTATGACTCTGGCGGGTTGTCCTTATCCTGTATGGGCATGATTTATTTGTTACTAAATTCATGGACATTATTTTGACAGATATTTGGGGGAAGGGCAAGTAGTAATTGTCTATTTATTTCCAGTACTTCCTTGGATTTCAGGCCCTTGTATATATTTGCTGCTACACTGCCTTTACATGCCTACTGTTTTCATCATATTCTGTTGATTTATACTGTTGGACCTTAGTGAGTGTCCAGTCGACCTCTCGTCACTACCTCTTCGAGGTTAGGCGAGATACTCACTAGGTACATACATATTTATGTACTCATGCTGCGCATCTGTACTTAATTGTACAGGTTCTGAGGCTGGTATCTGGTTATCGAACCGGAGCTTGATTTTGATTTATAGACGGACCTGACTTCACGGTGAGCATCTTTCTCCTGGCGATCTCCGGCAACACCATGGGTTTTCTTTTGCTTATTTTCCGTCTATTTCCTTCAGACAGTGGGACTGTATATTACATATTATGTATATTCTGTTAGTATGCCCGTAGGACTTGTGACACTAGTTCCTGTCACACACGTGATAGTTATTATGGATTGCAAGTCTGTATATATATTGTATCACGCCTCCTCATGAACACTTTTGATTAAAAACTAGCTACTTATCCTTGTCAATTTATGTCTTAAGTTTTAAAAACTGAGTTTATGTTGACATGTTTAATCTAATAAGAAGGAACCCTTAGTAAATTTAGTGTTGGCTTGCCTGACCCCGCTGTTGGGCGCTATCACGACCTAAGTTAGGATTTTGGGTAGTGACATATGATAACACCTTTTGATAAATAATCTCTCTAATTGGCGTGCTACCAATATGATGAAGCATCTTTAACGTAGTTCTATTTGTTGCATTCCTGTTACTTCTCGCCTATATTTGAGTAACAATATTAAATTCAAATGCTATAAATAAATTGTCAGTTAAAGATAATAGTATAAAATAAAATTACACAACTAGGTGTTATGTCAAACCTGAAAACTTTCAGTAGAAAAATGTTCCTTTATCAACCACTCCCATTGTTTTTTGTCTACCCCCTTGGGCATATTCTTAAGAGCCTCTTGTATTGGCTTACCCTTCACATACTTTGCATGAAATTGTCCTTTCTATTTGTTCTATAACTCTTTCATCTATCCCAAAATATGATTCGATGAATATCCATGTCATCACTCTCAAATTTATCCTGCAATATATCATGCGGATAATATAGTTTGATATCCAATATCATCACAGAAACTCCATGTGATAGAAGAAAATATAGTTCTACAATGAGTCTTGAAATGATCTTGCCAAATTATTTAAAAAAGAAAAACCTTGGATTTATTTCATTTTTGTGAATTTAAAACATAGAACTCGCAATTTTATTATATTTTAGTGAAAAACGTGATAAGAGCTCAATAATTAAGTACCAAGAATGGTAAGAAAAGAGGAATCAAAGAATAAATTGGAATAATCCATCCACTTACCGTAACAGCTGCCCACATGTGATTTAACTTTTCCTCAATGCGATCCCACGATGATACTCCCAGCGGACATATATTACGGTCACGAACTATTTTTTCCAAGTGCCTCGAAAATAGATTGCTATTCTTTCCAATTGCTCGATTATTGTAAAATGTTACTTTTAGCTTCTCTCCAACTTCAAGTGATGCAACTTCTTTGTACTTGTTACTTCCTCGAATGTTTTTAACCTTTTCATCAGTACATGAACCTACATTTTCTTAATTTATAAATATTAGAAAATATTATAAAAATGATAAACATGTGATCAAATATATTTGAGAAACCATACTTGTTTCAACTATTTGGGTGGACTGCATAACTTGATCAATAGAAGGAGAAAATGAAATATCAGTTTGCATATTGTCTTTGTCATGAACCAAATAGTTTTTACTCTTTGTTTGCAATCCTTGAGCGGCAAACATGATTGAGTCTAATCTTGTATTCTTAGAAGGTCTTGACATGCTTTGACTTGCATAATGAGCATTCTGATAAAAAGGATTGTTCTTCATTTTCTGACTCTTCAAATGAGCACATAGATCTAATCTCTCGCCTTCGTCCTTTCCCTAGAGTACCTGTAAGAAATCATATTACTAAAAGTTTGGTATTAAAGTAAACTTAGTTTAAAAAAAATAGAATTGAGAAGTTACAACACATTACGCCGCAAGATGTTTTCCTTATTTTACTACAGAACATTTTCAACACCAACACTCGAAATAGGAAAGCATTGTTATGGAAAAAGGTAAGTGAGTGTACCAAATAGATCCTGCAACCTTTAACCTAATGCATAGCTTATAACTATCTTAATAACTAGGACAACCAAGATATCATGTTATCAACACTTTAGCAAAGCAATATAATAACCAAGCACAAGAACTATAAGAACTATATATCAATGAACAATTTTGACATATCTTTTGTGTTGTCCACATAGACAGATGAGAAGTGAATGAGTCCATTTTTCTCTAATTCTTGTTCTGATCCTCAACATGCCAATAGGTAGTAACTCCTAAAATGAACTGAGAAGCCATTGTTCAACAAATATTATATCATTCATAGGAAGGTGGATCATTTGGCATCCTAATAGTCATGTAATTGGACAAACTTTGGCCAGTCCAGAGTGATATAAAAGCATGACGCAAACAGAATGCAGAAAAGAAAATACACCAAGTAGTCATTATCATCAACTAAACAATCTGCATTCATAACTATATTGAATGTCTCAGTCGAAAAAAACACATACTTGTTTCAACTTTTTGGGTGGATTGCATAACTTGATCATCAGAAGGAGAAAACAGAATATTAGTTTTCATATTCTCTTTGTCATGAACCAAAGGGTTGTTATTCATTGTTCGCAATCCTTGAGCAACAAACATGGTGCTCTTACAAGGTCTTGACATACTTTGACTGGCATAATGAGCATTCAGATGGAAGGATAGCTCCTCATTTTCACACTCTTCAGGGGAGCACATAGATCTAAGCTCTTGCCCTCGTCCCTTCCCTAGAGCACCTGGTGTAGGAAATCATGTTAGTAAATAAAATCAAATCTAAATAATTACAAATTTGATTCTAAAATACAATAGCTTTTAGAAACCTTACTCATTGAATTTTGTTAGATGTATTGCATAACATCATCAGTAGATGAAAAAGATGGAATATCAGTTTGCACATGCCCTTTCTCAAGAACCAATGGATGTTTATTCGTTGGGACCAGTTCAGATACCCCTAAAGAACACATAGATCTAAACCCTCTCCCTCGTCCCTTCTCTACTACACCTGATATAAGAAAATCATATTACTAAAAAGTTTAGCATAATAATTTAAGTGTACAAATTGATAACAAAATAAATTTGAGAAATCATACTAGTTTCAACAATATGGTTGTGCTATATAACTTTATCAGTAGATTGAGAGGATAGAATATCTGGTCTAGATACCCCTAAAGAACATATATATTTAAACCATCTCCTTCATCACTTCCCTATAGCACCTGGTGCAACAAATGCATATTTGGTAGTAGCTTTCACAAGTGGATGCCACCTCATTTTCATTCTTTGAGGGTTTCATATTAAACCTACAAAAAAGAAATTAAGACATTATAACAATAATGTACTAACAAAAAGATCATGCAATCAGAATGCATAACAATATGAATATGGTAATGGCATAAAGAGATACTTCACCTTAGTTGTTATATTTCCTTTATTTTGTGTAGGATTTTCTAAATCTACAACATGACAACCCGTTTGTTTCAAAATCTCATAGGAATCACGAGGTTGCGTCTTTCTTGCTAAACGCTCGTTCTTATTGGAATTATCATTAGCATAAAATACTTGATATGCGTGGTCCGCTAATACAAAAGGCTCATTTGTTTTCAAAAAATGTCCCCAACTAACACTGACAATGCGATATTCATTTGTTTTAATTCCTTTATTTTTATCATACGCATCAAACCAATCACATTGAAATAAAATCACTCTTCTTTCGGTGAATTGCAATTCTTGAACATTAGTTAAAACTCCATAGTAATCGATATTCTCACTATGTTCACCAGTCTCACCGATAACAACCACCCAAAAATTTTGAGTCCTTAAATGTTTATCATAATCTTCTACATGAAATTTATATCCATTAACAATGTAGCCATTATAATATAATACATATTGGGTAGGACCACGTGAAGGTGCAAGGAGATCATCTATGAGCCGACTATCATCTCCTTTATACAATTGTACAACCTATCAACGAGATAAAGTTGATTACTTTAGAATGAGCAATATAATATTTTATTTTCAAATTCGATATGTATATATTACTCACCCTATCTTTACATCATTCGATAAATTGTCTGTTCCATTCTATATCAAACAAGTGTTGAGTAGAATCTACATGAATTTGTGTAAACTCACTACAAATTTTAATTTAACCATAAATGTCATACATAAAAGAGAAATAATCCTATAGGAAACAAGGAAAATTGTAACGACCCGATCGGTCGTTTTGAGCTCTAGCACATCGTTCAGCGGTTTGAAGCCGTGAGCAGCATCGTTTAAGGTATTATGACCCGTGGGCGTGGTCGAGATTGAATTTCGGGAATTTTAGAGTTAATTTGGAAAGAAAGTTCTCAATTTGGAAGCCTTAAGTTTGAAGAATCAACTAAGATTTGAATTTTGAGTAAACGACCTCCGAATAAGGATTTGAAGGTTCCTGGAGGTTCGTATGATCATTTCGGACTTGGGCGTATGTTTGGATCGGGTTTTGGTTAACCCGAGAGCGTTTCGGCGTATATTATGAAAGATAGCATTTTAGAAGAATTTCATAAATTTGGGCTGTAAGGAATTTCAGTGTTATTAATGTTCGTTTAGGATTTCGAGCCTGGGAATAGCTCCGTATGGTGATTCTGGAATTGGGAGCGCGATCGGAAGTGAATTTGGATGTCCGTAAGTCATTTTGAAGTCATTTGGAAAAAGATAAAAATTTGAAGGTTGTTGTGAAATCCGACCGGAAGTGGACATTTTGATATCGAAGTTGGAATGCGATTCCGGAAGTTGGAGCAGGTCCGTAATGTAGAAATATGACTTGTGTGCAAAATTTGAGGTCAATCGGACGTGATTTGGTAGGTTTCGGCATCGGATGTAGATGTTGGAAATTTTAAAGTTCATAAAGTTGAATTTTAGTGCGATTCATGATTTCGGCGTTGTTTGATGTGATTCTAAGCCTCGAGCAAGTCCGTGTGAGGTTATGGGACTGATTTGTCTTATTTGGACGTTGTCCCGAGGGCCTCGGGTGTGTTTCGGGGTAGTTACGGGTTTCAAGTGTTTGGTTGATGTTGTTTTCTGGTGTTTTGGGGACTCAATGCAATCGCGGAGAAGAATTTGAGGGCTGGAATATTTGGCTTGTGTGATCGCACAAGGAGGAATGCAACCGCACATAAGAAAAAAATGAGGCTGCAGGTTTTGGCCTGTTCGACCGCAAATGTGATTGTGCGATCGCACAGGGTGTGCTGGGAGGCTTTTGGGATTTTGCTTGCGCGATCGCGGTTGATGTTGTGCGATCGCACAGATGGATGCCTGGGCAGTGTATTATTTAAACGACATTCTTGGCTCATTTCTCCCATTTTCTTTTGGTGTGGGGCGATTGTGAGGGGCTTCAAGAGAGGATTTTCTTCATGCAATGCTAGGTAAGTAATTCCTTCTTGGAAAAATTGGGAAATTTTGAAGAAAAACCTAGAAATGGTATTTTTGATTTCCACCACGAATTTAAATATGGAATTTAGTGTAAATTGTATATTTGAGCTAGTAAGGCTATGGGTAGAATATATCTTCGAGAAATTTCGGATTCCAGGAACGTGGGCTTGAGGGAATTTTGATTAATTCACTGAGTGAAGTTGGGAAATTATATAATTTGAATTTTTTCAAATGTTAGAGTATATTTTCATTGGTTTGTCGTTATTTGGATAGTTTTGGGGGTGTTGTGCATCCATTGGAGTCGTCGGAAGGTCTTGGAAGCCGGTTATGGAATTTCGGAGCGAGGTAAGTCTCCTTTCTAACTTTGTGAGGGGGAATTTTTCCCCTAGGTGAACTAATTAAGTATCTGCTACTATCTGCAGGGGAAACGTATGCACGAGGTGACAGGAGTACGTGCGTAGCTACTATTATGCCATGTCCGGGTAGTCTAGGACCCACTACCATGCCTTACTTATTGCACTTGTGATCTTGCCAGTAATATTAGACCTCTAATATGATCAAAATAGTCATTGAATATCTAAGAAGACTAGAGATCATTTTCTTAATCATCTAGAAAGAGAATTGATTTCCTCCGTGGATAATTGTATTCCAGATAAGGTTATATTATTGAATATTATAAAACATGGCAAATGAATTTCGAGAAAGGATTTAAATACTATTTTGTGACTTTTAAAGAGAGAAATTTGTCATTTTCTTTAGTATTTGTTTTCCTGACGTAGTCAGGGTGTACTATTGATTGTGCATGACTGCATGTGACCGCTTCACAATTTACATTCCGCGAGCGGAGTGTTATTTCCCCCAATCTCATGGGAGCGGGTCGTACGCCACGGCGGATTGAAATATGCACTTATGGTTCAGGTTGTTCGACCCTCGGCAGTGCATAGATATGATTATTTTATTGCAAAGGTGCACTTATAGTTCGGGCCGTTCGACCCTCGGCAGTGCACATAGATGATTATTATGATGGCTCAGGCCAGATGTCCTTATCCCGTATGCGCATGCTAAGTTATTAAACATTTTTCATGAATTTTTAAGTGACAAGATATTTGGGGGAAAATAAAGAAGTAATTGTTTATTTAAGGTATTTGGGGGAAAATGAGGAAGTAGTACCAGTTTGTTTACTTTCAATATTTATTTGAAATACAGTTATCCGTAATGCTTACTGTTTATCATCCTCGCATGCCTATTACTGATATCATATTGTGCTAAATTAGCTTGTTTGACCTTAGTGAGTGTCTAATTCGACCTCTCGTCACTACCTCTCTGAGGTTAGGCGGGCGACTTACTGAGTACACGTTGTTTTCGTACTCATCCTACACGTGCTGTGCATTTTTATTGCACATGTACCTTTTTAGCGATGTGGCTGGTTTGGAGACTTAGGCGAGCTGCATTATCGGGAGGCGATCCACAACTGACAGAGTATCCCTCTTATTGTATTATTTTATTTATTTTAATTTCGTTGTCCAATTGTAATTCGGACAAGCTTTGTAGAAATTGTAAAATTCTTAGAATTTGCTCATGCACTTGTGACACCGGGTTCTAGGATGTTTTTGGGATTTAATTGGATAAATGGAATAGTTTACATGTCCTATTTATTTGATAATTTTTTATTCGCTTTTATGACTTGTAAGTGAAAGGTAATATTTTCGAAAAATGTTAAAACATAAGATTATTTCAACTAATTAATGATTGGCTTGCCTGACGGTGGTGTCCGGCGCCATCACGACCTTAATAGATTTTGGGTCGTGACAACATGGTATCAGAGCACTAGGTTCCCTTAGGTCTCACGAGTCATGAGCAAGCCTAGTAGAGTCTTGAGGATTCATACACAGACGTCTGTACTTATCTTCAAGAGGCTACAGGGCTGTTGGGAGTACTTTCCTTCTTGATTCCTCATCGTGTGATTCGATTCCTTTCAGGCTTATGACTATATTTATTCATACTCAATCTTATGCGTCACGAAGTGCTTGCTATGAATCAGGAATTTGAGGAATTGAAATGGTGCTATGGGTGCGATGCAGGATGTTTCTCCCTGCGATGTTGATTGAGGCTATTGTCGTTGCCCCGTGGAAGGATAATATGTTGTTTCAGCTCAGTACCTGTGTTTCTGAGATCTTTGTCAGGTTGTGATGATGTTTACGATTCATTATCGCGCGATGACGATATGATGATAGAACGCTTGCCCATATGTTGGGTCCTGATGAATGGTTATGTTGGGTCCTGATGAATGGTTTGAAGGCAGGTCTTCTAAAGTGTGATTTCGAGATTTCGGTATTTTAGTTCTGGTAGAGGAAAGGCATTTGCACTATAGGTGGTCAGGTTTTGGATTGATAAATTAGTAAGACTTGGTGTTTTCATGTAAGGTGGGATATTCACCTGTGACGTGATATGGTCGTCATTGATCGAATGGAATGTGTTAAGTTTGTCGGTGCTATGGTTTCTTCTGTTGCGTGGGGTCAGAGTATTGTGAAGAAGTATTGAAGAAGCGGCAGTCAGAGACCGTGAGGTGTGGTTGTTCAGTATTGGATAAGTATTGATAGTGAATGTAGCTCAAGAAAGGTTATCTTCGGAGAGTTTAAAGTCATGGTGAACTGCTGGTTCAAGAGCTACAGAGAATGATGTTGAATTGGGCCAGTAATTGGGCAGCATACGATGAAGGAAGATATGTGAAAAGTTCTATGCGGTGGTTCCATATCTAGGAGGCCAGGTGTAAGAGGCGGAAGTCGAGCAATCGCATAGAGGGGGAGTTTGACCAAGTGGAGGAGCGGCAGAATAGTAGTGAATTAGAAGGTATTGTAGTGCATTTACTAGATGTCCATAGGGAGTGGACAGACTGGTAAGTTTGGTGAATGAGAACGGGCTTAGGATGGAGTATTGATGTCGTAGAGATAGTGCAGTACAACGTCGTTGGAAGGTGTCAGTTGGTGGTTTGCATAGGTGGGTTACGTCCTGTGAGTAGGTTAGCGATCGTGTGGTTGGCAAGTTTCTGTCAGAGATTCTAGTGGTTGTTCGGTAGGAGGCAGGATGTGTGAATGGTGCTAGAGAATTTGAGTAATTGGGGAGTGCTAACAAGAGGATTTAGAAGAATTGGATGGATTGGTTAAGCAAAATCATGCTAAAAAAGGAGAAAGGATCTCACCAGGGTCTAGAGTGGTGCAAGGAGTAGCTTCGGTCCAAGTGGGGGAGTCCCACCACCTGCAGTTGCGTTGTATGATTGTGTCCTCAGGGTGTTTCAGATTGTCGGCATAATGGCAAGTTATTGCAGCTAAGGAAAATGAGTAAAATGGTAATTGTGCATGTGATTTGATAAATGTGTGCAAAAGTTGGCCCTATTGGAACAGGGTTAGGCTTTGGAAGATTCAGAGTTTATGCTTAATGCATAGGCGAATTGTAAGGGTAGTGACTCAGTCACGTGATTCATTGAAAAAGGGGTTCGTGTGCTAGAAGAGCCTTGGGGTGTTCTATGTTATTTTCAGTATTCAGGACAGTATTGGAGGAGTGAGAGAAATAAACTATGGGTTGTAGAAAGACTATCAGGAGGGTACGAGACGGTTTATGATATTTAGGCAACATGGTCTCGTAATCAAGGTCACTCAGGATGAGTGAGGGTTGAGTTTGTTATGAGTTGAAGGAAGTTACTATTATTCCTGAGGAAACTGAAGATGATTAAAAGAAGATAGATTGATTAGCCATGGTTGAAGTGGTACATTTACGACAATGATCAGTTCTTTCTATGTGATTAAGTTATGAATTTGTTTTGTGCCGGTGTGTGCGGGGCTTGTCGGTCGTCGTAATATATTTCATGGGGGAGCATTCGAGTGTTATGGCCTGTCAGGTGTAGGCGGATCCCGGAAGGTTTTATGGTGGTTCAGACCACTACTTAAGGATTTGCGTGTTGGGTGATTGTGAGAATTCACTCGTATATTGAGATGGTACTCTTGAGTTGAGTTAAGTAAAAGGTTTCTATATGATGAAGTGTTCACCCTATTAGTGGTTCGAAAGTTATAATGGAATTCATGCGCTATCTCATATTGGCATGTTAGGTGCGGTAAGCAGCATGTAACTGGGAGTAAGAATCGAGATTGCGATTCGGTGTTAGCGAGGATGTCATGAGCTCGGATAAGCAAGAAAAGGTGATCTGAAAGTCCAGAGTAAGCTGGTGTTATCTTCAGTATCACCTGAGATCGATATTCGGTGAAAGAGGCTTTGTACCCTGGTCATGGGTTCTTGATGTGTTTTGCAGTATTAGTGTGGTCGGTGATGTAGATATGAACACTTGTTACCTCATGGAAGGTCATGGGAGCGTGACCACGGGAAGATGGTATAAGTGTGACAGGTAGTCACCTGATTGATTGAAGATTTAGACCAAGTATAAGGAAGTGCAATATTGCTTGTTTGAGAATTTATGCCTGGAGGGCGTTCGGTTCATTCGGTTGTGGATTGTGGGGTGTTTGTCCCGGCTATGATGGTTGTTCTTGCGTATTATGAGAGGAAGTGGGTTAATATGGACCCAGGTAAAGCTATTAGCCTAGTTCGGTGCGAACAAGGTAGACTCGATGTTTGTGGATGGAATTAAATATTATTATGGGCTCCGTATGAGTCAGATGTGTTCCTTTCAGTATAGAGCTCCTCAGGAAGGGGTTTAGGAATATCGGATGTCGTTATGTCTTCGTTTATTAATGTAAGGTTATTATTGTGCTGTGTGAGTTGTGAAATGACTCGAGAATTCCTATGCGTTAAGATTCAACGTGGTGATGATGTTATGTGAGCAGGAGGGCTCTTGAGATTTCAGAGTATATATATATCGCATCTCAGTTGTGCTTAAGTTTTGTAGCATGTGGCCTTATCAGTCTCCCCAGGGTGGTATTATGCACCTAGCGTGCTTGTGACCGATATTCGGTAATGTGTAATAGTGAGCAATTCAGCTCCGTGTATATTTTTCTTATGTGAATTTTATGGTGGGATCGGGTGGCACGCCGCCACGAGTATGTTATTTGGATCGGGTTGCACGTTGCAATAGTATGATGACGAGTAAGATTCCTATATTTATTTTTCTAGTTTTTTACTTCCTATTTTCTGAGAAGAGTTCATAATATGATGCGTGAGTCGAGTAGTCTTTTCCTGAGTCATTTCTTTAGGTATCATGCTCGAGTTATGGCCTATTGGCGCGTTGTGGTGTCATGTGAGACTGTTGGTTATGTTTGGGGGTGATCTATTGTCCGAGCAGATGATAATGGGTGAGACGAGATTATTGGATCGGGGATCAAGTGCGATATGATCATGTGAAATACATTAAAGCACAAATACCATTATTCGGTTCATAATGAGGTGATGATTCTAGTCAAGATGAGATATTCAATGATTTGTTAACTCTGCAGTTGGTTATGAATTTCTACCCATCTTCTATGTTGTAGTGGTATCGCCAGCATTATAGCAGGATGTATGTATATGTCATACTGTGCCTTGGGAGCATCGAATTCATGGAATTTTGGCTATTAAGGTTCAGGGAGTGTCGTTGTGGTCAAATGATGAATTATGCGTTGCATTGTGCTAATTCAGCAAGGGTATGCAATCATGTTCTGGTATATCGTGTGGTAGTTGATACAGTGTTCGTATATATTGGAACTAGGCCAGGCAGAGAAATTTCAGGTGTTGGAATTGTATTCCGAGCTTATTATGTGGATAAAAGAGGATATCTTCAGATTTGATCAAGCTAATGTGCTCAACTGGGTTGTGGTAGCACGGATAGGTGCTCGAGGTGTTAAACTGTGATTTCTGATAACTCCTGATAAGTTCTTAGCACGTTCAAGGACGAACGTCTATTTTAGTGGGGGAGAATGTAACGACCCGACCTGTCATTTTGAGCTCTAATGCGTCGTTCAGCGATTTGAGGTCGTGAGCAGCTTCGTTTCAGTTTTTATCACCCGTGGGCGTGGTCGCAATTGAATTTTGGGAAGTTTAGAGTTAATTTGGAAAGAACATTCTCAATGTCCGGGTAGTCTAGGACCCACTAGAATGCCTTACTTGTTGTACTTGTGATCTTGTCAGTAATATTAGACGGCTAATATGATCAAAATAGTAATTTAATATCTAAGATGACTAGAGTTCATTTTCTTAATCATCTAGAAAGAGAATTGATTTCGTCCGTGGATAATTGTATTTCGGATAAGGTTATATTATTGAATATTATAAAACATGACAAATGAATTTCGAGAAAGGATTTAAATACTATTTTTTGACTTTTAAAAAGAGAAATTTGTCATTTTCTTTAGTATTTTTTTTTCCGACGTAATCGGGGTGGAATTTTGATTGTGCATGACTTCATGTGACCGCTTCGCAATTTACATTCTGCGAGCGGAGTGTTATTTCCCCCACGCTCATGGGAGCGGGCCGTACGCCACAACGAATTGAAAGATACATTTATGGTTCGGGCCGTTCGACCCTCGGCAGTGCATCGATATGATTATTTTATGGCAAATGTGCACTTATGGTTCGGGCCGTTCGACCCTCGGCAGTGCATAGATATGATTATTGTCTGGCAAAGGTGCACTTATGGTTCGGGCCGTTTGACCCTCGGCAGTGACATAGATGATTAATATGATGGCTCAGGCTAGTTGTCCTTATCCCGTATGCGCATGCTAAATTGTTAAATGTTTTTCATGAATTTTGAAGTGACAAGATATTTGGGTGAAAATAAAGAAGTAATTGTTTATTTAAGGTATATGGGGGAAAATGAGGAAGTAGTACCTGTTTGTTTACTCTCAGTATTTATTTGAATTACAGTTATCCGTAATGCTTATTGTTTTATCATCCTTGCATGCCTATTACTGATATCATATTGTGCTAAATTAGCTTGTTTGACCTTAGTGAGTGTCTAATTCGACCTCTCGTCACTACCTCTCTGAGGTTAGGCGGGCGACTTACTGAGTACACGTTGTTTTCGTACTCATGCTACACTTGTTGTGCATTTTTATTACACAGGTACCTTCATAGCGATGTGGCTAGTTTGGAGACTTCGGCGAGCTGCATTATCCGGAGGCGATCCACAGCTGACAGAGTCTCCCTCGTATTGTATTATTTTATTTATTTTAATTTCCTTGTCCAATTGTATTCCGGACAAGCTTTGTAGAAGTTGTAAAATTCTTAGACTTTGCTCATGCACTTGTGACACCAGGTTCTAGGATGTGTTTGGGATTTAATTGAATAAATGGAATAGTTTGCTTGTCGTATTTATTTGATAATTTTTTTATTGGTTTTTATGACTTGTAAGTGAAAGGTAATATTTTGAAAAATGTTAAAACAAAAGATTATTTCAACTAATTAATCATTGGCTTGCCTGACGGTGGTGTCCGGCGCCATCACGACTTTAATAGATTTTGGGTCGTCACAACATGGTATCACAACACTAGGTTCCCTTAGGTCTCACGAGAAATGAGCAAGCCTAGTAGAGTCTTGTCAAACGGTAGAGAGACGTCTGTACTTATCTTCGAGAGGCTACAGGGCTGTTAGGAGTACTTTCCTTCTTGATTCCTCACCGTGCGATTCGATTCCTTTGAGGCTTATGCCTATGTGTATTCCTACTCAATCTTATGTGTCGCAAAGCGCTTGCTATGAATCAGGAATTTGAGGAATTGAAATGGTGATATGGGTGCGGTGGGGGATGTTGCTCCCTGCGAAGTTGATTGAGGCTATTGTCGTTGCCCCGTGGAAGGATAATATGTTGTTTCAGCTCAGTAGGTATGTTTCTGAGAGCTTTGAGGTTATGCTCAGGTTATGATGATGTTTACGATAGGTTATCGCGTGATGTCGATATGATGATAGAACGCTTGCCCATATGTTGGGTCCCGATGAATGGTTATGTTGGGTCCTAATGAATGGTTTGAAGGGAGGTCTTCTTAGAGTGTGATTTCGAGATTTCGGTATTTTAGTTCCGGCAGAGGAAAGGCATTTGGAATACAGGTGATCAAGTTTGGATTGATAAAATAGTAAGACTTGGTGTTTTCAAGTAAGGTGGGATATTCACCTGTGACGTGATATCGTCGTTATTTATCGAATGAAATATGTTAAGTTTGTCGGTGCTATGGTTTCTTCGGTTGCGTGGGGTCAGAGTATTGTGAAGAAGTATTGAAGAAGTTGCAGTCGTGGTGGACTGTGGATTGTGCATGATTGCATGTGACCGCTTCGCAATTTACATTCCGCGAGCAGAGTGTTATTTCCCTCACTCTCATGGGAGCGAGCCGTACGCCACGGCGGATTGAATGATGCACTTATGGTTCGGGCCGTTTGACCCTCGGCAGTGCATAAATATGATTATTTTATGGCAAAGCTGCACTTATGGTTCGGGCTGTTCGACCCTAGGCAGTGCACAGAGATGATTATTATGATGGCTCAGGCTGGTTGTCCTTATCCCGTATGCATGCTGAATTGTTAAACGTTTTTCATGAATTTTGAAGTGACAAGATAGTTGGGGTAGAATAAAGAATTAATTGTTTATTTAAGATATTTGGGGGAAAATAAGGAAGTAGTACCTATTTGTTTACTTTCAGTATTTATTTGAATTACAGTTATCTGTAATGCTTACTGTTTTATCATCCTCGCATGCCTATTACTGATATCATATTGTGCTAGATTAATTTGTTTGACCTTAGTGAGTGTCTAATTCGACCTATTGTCACTACCTTTATGTGGTTAGGCGGGCGAGTTACTGAGTACACGTTGTTTTCGTACTCATGCTATACTTGTTGTGCATTTTTATTGCACAGGTACCTTCATAGCAATGTGGCTGGTTTGCAGACTTAGGCGAGCTGCATTATCCGGAGGCGACCCACAGATGACATAGTCTCCCTCGTATTGTATTATTTTATTTATTTTAATTTTCTTATCCAATTGTATTTCGGACAAGCTTTGTAGAAATTGTAAAATTCTTAGAATTTTCTCATGCACTTGTGACACCGGGTTCTAGGATGTGTTTGGGATTTAATTGAATAAATAGAATAGTTTACATGTCGTATTTATTTGATGATTTTTTATTCGCTTTTATGACTTGTAAGTAAGAGTTAATAATTTCGAAAAATGTCAAAACAGAAGATTATTTCAACTAATTAATGATTGGCTTGTCTGACGGTGGTGTCTAGCGCCATCGCGACCTTAATAGATTTTGGGTCGTGACAAAAACAAAATATGATTTGAAGGGAAAAATTTCATACTCTAGAAATGGTAGAACTTTATCACAGTTCTTCAGTATGTATATATGTGCTTTCTCCAACTCTTCTGCTTTAAGATCATGATGTTTTGGAGCTCCTAAAGATTTTCCAGATTTATAAAATAAAGATAAACCTCCATCAGAATTTTTTTAACCACCATCATAATTTCGTTCTGGCCAATTAAAATTTGTGTCGATTCTATGCAGATACTTGAACATAAGGTCATACATTCATTTGCAAGGTAACCTTCTACAATGGAACATTCTGAAGCCCTATTACCAATGAGAGATTTCAAAAAATATAACTATCATTCTATAGGATACATCCACCAATACTGAATAGGTCCAGCAAGCTTAGTTCATTAGCTAAGTGAGTAGGCAAGTGCACAATGACATTAAAAAATGAAGGAGGGAAGACCTTTTCTAACTTGGAAAGAGTTATAGGAATTTGAGCTTCAATCTGATCCAAGTCATTAGTCCTTAATACCTTTGCTCCCAGCACATTAAAAATAAATAAAACTTGATAAGGGGTTCACACACAGTTTTAGACAACATACCACGTAGTGCAAGACGGACTAAATGTTGTAAAAGAACATGAAAATCATGACTCTTTAAGCCAGAAATCTTGTTCTCTTTCAAGTTAACACATTGAAATTTTTTAGATGAACATACATCTGGAACCTTTAAATTCTTTAAGAAAAGGCATATGTTGTGCTTTTCTTGGGGAGAAAATGTGTAACATGCAGTTAGAACTTCATATTTTTCTACATTTTTAATACGGTGCAATTCCGGTCTAATGTTCATTTCTTGAAAATCTAGTCGAGTATTAGTGATATCCTTGGTATTTCCTTTGTCATTCATTACCGTCCCCAAAATATTATCACATATATTTTTTTCGATATGCATAACATCCAAATTATGTCGCAACAAGAGAGATTTCCAGTAGAGAAGTTCAAAAAAGATACTCCTCTGATTCAAATTATCTTTTCGAACATCATGCGATATCTTGATCCTTTTCTTTGGATCCTTTGTCAATTGAAACCCTTTATGATCTTCCACTTGATTGAGTATCTCAATACCAGAACGCATTTTTGGTGGGAGCCTTTTCTCTTTTGTGCCATCAAATGACTCCTTATCATTCCTCCATTTGTGATTAAGAGGAAGGTAACGCCGATGACCCATAAAATATTATTTTTTACTATTCTTCAATCTAATTGAGGAAGTGTCAATGTTGCAACATGGACATGCCAATTTAACTTTTGTACTCCATCCAGATAAATTTTCATATGCTAGAAAGTCATTGATCGTCCATAACACATAAGCATGTAACATAAAATCCTATTGAGTTGATGCATCAAAGATCTCAATACCCATTTCCCATAACTCCTTTAATTTCTTTATCAAGGGTTGAAGATATGTGTCAATTGCATCACCTGGATTATCGGGAGCAGGAATAAGCATGGACATAATGAAATTTTCTTGTTTCATATACAACCAAGGTGGTAAATTATAAGGAATAAGTACCACATGCCAAATAATATATGAGGTTTTTGAATTCCTAAATGGCTTGAATATTACTAGCAAGTCCAAGTAGAACATTACGAGGCTCGGCCGCAAATAAGGATGAAGTTCATCAAATGATTTACATGCCATTGAATCAGATGGGTGCCTCATTGTTCCATCATCAACTCTTTCATTATGATGCAATGTCATTAGAGAAGATGTCTTTGTAGGCATAAAAAACCTTTGAAGTCTAGGCTTCAATGGAAAATAGCGTAACATCTTTGATGCTATTTTTTTACCATTCTTATTGTTTGCTTCCCCGCTATGTTTATCTGTTTTAAATCTGGATGCACCATAGACTTTAGAGGAATCAAGTAAGTTATCTTCCTTCCAATATAACATGCAATCATTTATTTTGGTAGGACAACCCAAGGTCCCGAATCACCTTCTTTGCCTCATAATATGAATTTGTCACATTCGCTCCATCAGGAAACAACTCATCCTTCAGCATTTTTAATAACATTGTAAATGACTCATTACTCCAACGATCCATACTTTTTATGTGAAGCAATTTAATCAAAGTGGAAAGATTTAAAATTTTCGAATTCTGGTATAATGTCTTTTTGAAATCTTTCAATAGGCTGTAAAATTTTTTGGCTTCGACATTTCCTCTCCAAGTAAATCATTATAATTAACATCTACAGTACCTCTATCATGACTAGGATATAAATCCCTCAGCATTTCATGTGTTTCATCCTCATCCTTATAATCTTCTACTTCATTATCATCTTCAACTTCTCATTCCAACTGTGGCCACCTAAAACTTCACCATGATGATACCAAAAGTTATAATTTCGAATTATTCCATGTACTTTTAAATCTATCTCGACTATCTCACGTGTTCCTAATGTTGTGTTACAACATTTGATGCACAGAAAACATATTTCATACAATTCTCCTAATCTTCTTAAGGCATAATCCAAAAACTTTTGCACCCCAATTAAATACGGGTTCATCAACTCAGTGTCACGACCCAAATTTCCCTCCGTTGGGTATTGTGGTGGCACCTAGTCTTAAGGACTAGGTAAGCCTAATATTCATGGAATAGCAACAATAATAAATAAAAATCTAATATTTTTTTCAGAAATGAAGAATTCTTTATACAATGCATATTCCCAAAATCCGGTAGTACATGTCATAAGCTCTAAAGAGTTTACTACAACTTCTAAATACAACTGTTTGGAAGTAAGTAAAAAGAGTGTAAATACAGAATATGAAGGTGAATCCGAAGCCTGCGAACGTAGCAGCAAGTTACCTTGAGTCTCCTCAGCAAGAATCTGCATAGCTACTAACGATCAATACTTGGATCTGCACAAAAAAATGTGCAGGAGTGTATAATGAGCACAACCCAACAGTGCCTAGTAAGTATCAAGACTAACCTCAGTGAAGTTGACGAGGACTAGTCAAGACATCCACTGGTCTAATAAACTGAACAAGCATAAGTACAGGAGATAGCAGAAACTTAACCTTTATCTATTATCTACACAATATAACTAACAACAGAAAGACAACAATAAGGAAGAAAGATAGTAAACAGTAACAGATCACCAAAACAATACATCGAAGGGTGGACGGGAACACAACCCATGTCCGGAAATCACAACACAATAAGGGAAACTAGTAATTCAGTACTGCATTAGTCTCCACATCAGGCCTTAGCCACAAATCCCAATAAAATGGTCAAAATCTTCGAGTGTAAACTTTCACCCGCAACTTTTCATATTGAAAGCTTTAAGGTAATATCCTTTTTAAGGGAAAATTCTTTTGAAATATATATTTCCCAAGAGATGTCTCTCAGACGTAGTTTGCTGCAAGATAAAACCTTTTCAAATATTCTTTTCCAAAGAAAATGTCCTTCAAACATAGTTTTCTTCAACATAAACGTTTTTCAAATATACTTTTTTAAAGGAATGTCCTTCAGACATAGTTTTATTCAACATAAACGTCTTTCAAATTTTCCAAAGGAATGTCCTTCAAACATAGTTTTATTCAACATAAACGTTTTTCAAATATACTTTTCCAAAGGAGTGTCCTTCAAACATAGTTTTATTCAAGATAAATGTTTTTCAATTGGACTTTCTAGATAATTGTCTTTCAAACATAATTTATTTGATAAAATCTGTCGGGATCCCGTCCCGTAGTTTCGAATTTATCACAATACAGAGGATCTCCCGGAATACGTCTGTAGTCCCAAAATAATATGCAGTGCTGGAGGATCTCCCGAAATACGTCCGTAGTCCCAAAGTAAATATGCAGTATATTGGGGATCTGCCAGAATATGCCCGTAGTCCCTAATTTAAATATGCAATACAGGGGGATCTCCCGTAATACGTCCGTAGTCCCAAAGTAAATATGCAGTACATGGGGGATCTCCTAGAATACGTCTGTAGTCCCAAATTTAACTATGCAGTATAGGGGGATCTCGCAGAATACGTCTATAGTCCCAAAGTAAATATGCATTACATAGGCGATCTCCCGGAATACGTCCGTAGTCCCAAAGTAAATATGCAGTATAGGGGGATCTCCCGGAATACGTAGTAGTCCCAAATTAAATATGCAGTGCAACAAACAAAAAAGACAATTATAGCACGGCAGAAAACTCGTACATCACCACATCAAATACAAAGCAACCATGGAAATAACACAAGGTACGGAGAATAAATCAATACAAGAACTTTAATTCACAAAGAAACGGTAGAACATCGTTCACAAGGAATAGTCACGGTAAAGAATGCTAAGTGTAAAGAGAACAGCTGGACTAGAGAAAAAATAGACAAGGCAACACATCCACAAAATCCAAGTCAACAATAAGAATCCAACACAAGTCAAATAATTTCAATTAAGGACAAGTCGACTAAGGTATAAGTTATCTAAACCCCTATGAGGTCGAGAAATTATGAGAGATATTCAACAGTTTAATTAATTATAGGTAATTTATGAAAATATAGCATGACGATAAAAGAGGTAAAACCTTTGGTTAAGTCAAAACAGGGTTAAGTAGGAGGTAAGAGTGAATCCTAAAGCTGTTAGCCCTAATCAAAGCATGTAGGAGTGAATCTAGCAATTTAGAACTCAAGTACATCAAGAACAACTGCATACAAGGTGAATATAAGGACCTAAGAACCCTAAAAGGACAACCTTCTACAAATAAGTCCGAGCACACACTCGTCACCTCGCGTACACGGACTACAATCAACACAGAAGACTCAAATCCTAAGGGGTAATTCGCCCACACAAGGTTAGGCAAGATTACCTTATAGACGAGAACCTGGTACTCTATAATGGACTTCTCAAGTGAAAAGGCCTCCGGATGGGTCAAAACCAACTAGAACAACTTCAAAACACACATAAAACTTATAAGGAACTAATCTGGATAATAAAGCTTCAATCTTTATCAAATTCTAAGAATCGGTCCAAAAGTCGACTCCAGGGCCCGCACTTCGAAACCCGAAATTTTTTACAAAACCCGAATACCCATTCCAATATGAGTTAAACCATACAAAAATTATTAAATTCCGATACCATTTCGTCCCTCAAATCATGATTTTTCATTTTAGAAATTTTCTTCAAAAACCAACATTTTTCCCAACCAAAAAAACACAATTTAAATTATAAAAACAAAGACTAATTCATGTAATATATTTAATTCTAGATGAAGAACACTTACCCAATCGGATTTCTTGAAAAACTCACCAAGAATCGCTCAAAACCGAACTCTACAAGTCAAAATATGAAGAAAATGGAAAACTGTCGAATATAAACTCTCTGCCCAGGAGTGATCGCACTTGCGATGAAAAAGCCGCTTGCGCGCAATCGCAGGTGCGCACGGCCAACCGCGCCTGCGCTCCATTCCCACTCTTGCGCTCAAGACTCCGCTTCTGCGAAGCTGCACGTGCGTTACATTTATCCGCATCTGCGGAGACTGCCCAGGCCACCCTTGCTCGCACATGTGCCTCCTCTTTCGCACGTGCGATGATGCGTGGCTAGAATTCATGATTTTAAGCATTATATACCTTGCATTTTATGTGCTTTAATGATAAAAATACACGTCGTATGTGCCTAATGGAGTTTATTTAATGTGTAGGTGANGCCTATTTCGGTAAAGTCCGAGTTTTAAACGATTTCAAGTGTTTCCAAGTGGAGATAGGAGTCTCCTACACGGTTAGGGTTTATCCCAACCATATAAATAGACCCAAGAACACATCATGAAGGGGGGAGACAAGTTTCGGAGCAAAATACACACACGAAATCATTGAAGGAGCAAGGATTATCAGTTTTCTTCGTATTTATTCAAGTATTTTCAGTTCATGCACACTTATGCAATTGTTTGATCATAGCATGAGTGGCT